>JAVQKC010173731.1:0-57122 GCA_036025475.1 Philypnodon macrostomus
ACTGAGGTAGGCATAATTATAATGCACGTGAGTATCAGTTATGTGGTGTACACACACACACACAACTGAGGTAGGCATAATTATAATGCACGTGAGTATCAGTTGTGAGGTGTACACACACACACACACACAACTGAGGTAGGCATAATTATAATGCACGTGAGTATCAGTTATGTGGTGTACACACACACACACAACTGAGGTAGGCATAATTATAATGCACGTGAGTATCAGTTGTGTGGTGTACACACACACACACACACACACACACAAGAGAGGTAGGCATAATTATAATACATGTGAGTCTCAGTTGTGTGGTGTACACACACACAAACACACACACACACACACAACTGAGGTAGGCATAATTATAATGCACATGAGTATCAGTTGTGTGGTGTACACACACACACAACTGAGGTAGGCATAATTATAATGCATGTGAGTATCAGTTGTGTGGTATACTTTACTGATGGATACCTCCACAGGATTGAGCATGACAACACGGGGATGAACGCCAGCTGGTTCTTGGACAGGGTGGTGGTGACTGACATGAACAGACCTCATCTGCGCTTCTACTTCGCCTGCAACAACTGGCTGAGCCGAGAAGAAGGGGACAACCTGTTTGTTAGGGACCTGCTGGGCAGTCTCAACCCCATGGACGTCCCAAAACGTAGGTCACATGAATGACAACCACACTATATAATAGATCCACATTAATAATATGTACCGTACTATATATATAATACATGTACTGTAATATGATATGTTTAATTAGCTTGCATTAGCCAACAACAGCAACAGCTGGCTAGGTAATGTGTATTTATCTTAAGGTTTCCAGCTTACAACGAGTGCCTTTTTCTCTAAACTAGCCGTAGGCCTATGCACCTGGTGAAATAAGTTTGATTTTCATCTGCCCTGATGTTTTGTAATACATCCATGAACAATACATCCACCATTGTTAACCCTTGACCTTTGAACCAAGTGTGGCATCCTCATCATCTGAATTACTTTCTTATTATTGAATAATTGTTTATTATTATATAATATTATACAATATTATTGTTATTTATTTAACCATGTTTGTCTCCTCTTGTGTTCTAGTGAATAAATATATAGTAAGTGTGTTCACTGCTGACATGAAAGGCAGTGGAACTGATGCAGATGTCTTCTTGAATATATTTGGGGAGAATGGGGATACAGGTGACAATCCTTACATATATAATGTTAGAAACTGTCTGCCAGAAGACTATAATTTTAAAAGGAACTGTGTTTTGTGAAAGGTGAGAGACGACTGGACAGTGACAAAGACAATTTTGAACGGGGTTCAGAAGACAAATTCACAATTGAATCTCCCAACTTAGGAAGACTAAGGAAAATAACCATTGGCCACAACAACAGAGGTTCATCAGCAGGATGGTACCTGGACAAGGTAGACCTGCTTGTCAACCACATAAATGTTTAGCACATTTGGTTTCTATTTTTATAAAGTAGGCCATGTAAAAATTACTGTGCTTGTCCAGGTGGCGATTGATGACATGGGGAATAAAGAAGTGTATGAGTTTCCTGTTAATCGCTGGTTTGCAATGGATGAAGATGATGGCAAAATACAAAGGGACGTGTTGGTGGGATCAGTACAGCCAATGGGTGAGTAACTGTAGTGTATTTCAAAGTAAAAAAAACAAAATGGTGGTGATAGCTTTATGATGAAGTGTTTTCAATTATTTTATAGGGATTGTATACAATGTTCAGGTGATGACTGGAGATATAAGAGGTGCAGGCACCAACTCTAAAATCCACATGGTAATGCATGGCGCAAAGGGAATAAAGAACAGCGGCAAAATCTTCTTAGAGGGCGGTGCTTTTGAGCGCGCTCTCATTGACGTTTTCAATGTGGAGATTTGTGAGCTCATCAGTCCGCTCAGCAGGGTCACCATTGGACATGACAATGGGGCTGTGGGTGCAGGATGGTACTGTCAAAAGGTAACAACATCTCTGTAAAATCAAAGCAATCATGTTATTGCTGTTCACCAACAAAGCCCCCTGTTTCCCCAGGTTGTAGTGTACTGTCCATTCACAGGAATCGAACAGACATTTCCTTGTGGCATGTGGCTGGATGAAGATGAAGGAGATGGACTGATCGAAAGAGAGTTGTATGAGATGGTGTCACTGCGACAAAAGAAAATAAAGAGTAGGTTCACACATTTTACTGATATGCAGGTTGAAACATTTTTACTGCTTGTTGCTTTAGTAACAAACTGCTCTTTCTCTCTAGAGTACCCCTGGTCCCTTTGGATTTGGACGTCAGATGTGAAGGGAGCAGGAACAGATGCTCAGGTTTTTTTGCAGATCTATGGAGAGAATGGAAAATCAGATGAAATCAAACTAGAAAACAACTCTGACAGTTTTGAACAGGGCCAGGTCGATAAATTCATTGTAGGTATCTAAAGGAAATCTGAAGACGCTGCTATTGTGAGCGTTTATGTCAAGTACACAACTCTTACCGCCTTTACCCATTTTGTCCTCACTCAGATAGAAATGCCTGATATTGGGAGATTAAGAAAACTGCGCATCTGGCACGAGAAGAGAAATCCATTTGCTGGGTGGCATTTAGCTAAGGTTAGACTTTTTACCTTGTCGGCCTGATGTGTCAGCTAAAGCTCTTAAATCTGCTGTGACATGTCACCTCTAAGACTTAAATATTTGCTTCTTATTAGAGTGAATGTTGTAGGTTGTTAGATAATGAGTTCTTTCCGCTGTAGAATATTGACTGCAGTCTCCCCTTTGGCATCTTATATAGTATGTCTCTGATTGCTCTGACTTTGTGCAGGTCACTCTGCTAAAGACCCTGACTATGGCGAAATATTCCTTTGAATGTGGCCGCTGGCTGGACATTAATGAGGATGACAATGAGATTGTGAGAGAGCTGCCGGCAACTGGAGCTCCCATTGAGGAGCCGCTGCCATGTAAGTGTCACCCATAACTTTCACTGTTGACTTTAAATTCAAATGAGACACAAGCAATAATCACAATAACTTTTCTAGTGATCAAGTATCGTGTCACTATCTGTACCGGCACAGTCGGTGGTAGTGGTACGGATGCCACAGTTTTCCTAAATATCATCGGTGATCTGGGAGACACGGGAGAGCGACTGATGATAATGAGCAAAAATAATGTCAACAAATTTGAGAAAGGAAATGTAAGTTTATTGCCATTTTATATTTTTATATTGTTTTTTGTACACACAGCACACAGTGTACACAGTGCTGTTCTTTATTCCGTAGCATGACGAGTTCCTCATTGAGTCAGTGACACTGGGCCAGGTGCGCAGGGTTCGTGTGGGTCACGATGGGCGAGGGGGGGGCTGTGGCTGGTTCCTTGATAAAGTGATGGTCAGAGAGGAGGGCCAGCCGGAGTCTTTGGCTCTTGAGTTCCCTTGTTACAGGTAAGTGACATAACTTGAAAAAAGATGGATTAATGATCTTCAGTTTGATGATCTTTATAGAAATGAATGTCCTATTAAGCTCATTTCACTAGTTCTTCAGTGGCATGTGTTTAAGTAGTTAGTCAGCTCATCAGTGAGCTTGCCATTACAAATAGGGACTAAATGCACAGTGGTCAGCCAGCACTCTCCTCAAGTAACTGGACCCAAACCACAAGAGGGAGGTGCTATATTACGTCTCTAAAGAGGCTATTCTTGTCTGTTTATTTGCCTTTCAACCTAATTACCTGTATGTGGCTAAAGTGATCAGGTAAAAGCAAGACTCCTAATAATCTAACATAGATTTAACATTTGCATTTAGGTTGTAGAACCTTTTGGTGCATATTTTTAGACTGATGTATTATTTTTTAGATGGTTAGACCAAAATGAGGATGATGGACAGATTGTCAGAGAGTTAGTTCCAGCAGGAGATGGTGTGCGACTATTTAGTGAGTATAAAAAAAACACAACATGACAATTTAAACAAACACAAAGCAGTTTACTCACTGCTTCACTGTTTTGCAGATGTCAACTACCACATAGCAATCAAGACGGGTAGTGTGAATGGAGCCAGTTCTGACTCCAGAGTTTTTGTGAAGTTGTACGGAGAGAAGGGTGACAGTGACAAAGTCTTATTGGCTTGTTCTGACAATGACCTGAGAAACTACTTTGAGACAGCACAAACTGACATCTTCACCTTAGAAACATCTGACATTGGAAAGGCAAGTTATTTTTTTTACACACCCAATAAAGTCCATCCATCTTTGTCCGCTTATCCGGGGCCGGGTCGCGGAGGCAGAGATGCCCAGACTTCCCTCTCCCCAGACACGTCCTCCAGCTGTTCCGGGGGTACTCCAAGGCGTTACCAGGACAGCTAAGAGATATAATCCCTCCAGCGTGCCCTAGGTCTTCCCTGGAGTCTCCTCCAGGTAGGAAATGTCCGGAACACCTACAGAGGGAGGCCTCCAGGGGGCATCCAAAACAGATGCTCGAGCCACCTCAGCTGGCTCCTCTCAATGTGAAGGAGCAGCGGCTCTACGCTGAGCTCCTTGTGAGTGACCAAGTTTCTTGCCCTATCTCTAAGGGAGCGCCCGGCCACCCTACGGTGGAAACTCATTTCAGCCGCTTGTACCCGCGATCTTGTCCTTTCGGTCGTTACCCAAAGCTCATGACCATAGGTGAGGGTAGGAACGTAGATCGACCGGTATACCTTCTTCACCACAACGGTCCAGTACACCGACCACATCACCACAACAGTCCGGTACACCACCCACATCACTACATAGGCTGCACCAATCCGTCTGTCAATCTCACGCTCTATCCTTCCCTCACTCGTGAACAAGACCCCGAGATACTTGAAGTCCTCCACTTGAGGCAGTATTTATTGAAACCCAATAAAGTGTATTAGAACTAGCTTTTATAATGTATTATCATTTTGTTTTGACTTTCATTCTTATAGATCAACCGTCTCCTGATTGGTCACACCAATGAGGGCCTGCGTGCTGGCTGGTTTTTGGACAGTGTGCAGATTTTGGTGCCTGTTCATGGACTGGAGTATATGTTTCCAAGCCACAGGTGGCTCTGTAAGGATGAAGCTGATGGAAAAGTGGAGGTAGAAATCTACCCCAGCGAGGTTCTAGAGATTGAAAAATGTAATGCTCCTTACTGTCAAATTGATTCCTGTTCACTCATATGAGGATTAAGACCCTTTGTTTTGCTCACTATCAGTGATCAACTATGAAGTAACCATAGTAACAGGAGATCTACGAGCAGGAGGAACTAATGCCAATGTCTTCTGTCAAATCTATGGAGATGAAGGAAAAACAGACATAATCCCTCTTAAAAGCCGCTCAAACAACTTTGAACGTGGCACAACTGAGATCTTCAAGGTTGGTTTTAAAACATGTCTCAAAAAGTAATTTATTTTAAGTGACCAATCAATGTGATTTAGAAAAAAACTATTTTTCTTCTGCTCAGATTGAGGCTTTGGATGTGGGTAAAATCTACAAGATCCGCATTTTCCACGATGGAAAAGGAATAGGAGATGGTTGGTTCCTGGAGACACTGGATCTCAAGCGTTTAACCACGGCCCTGGTGCAGGTGGAAGTCAAAAAGGAAGAGCCCAAAAAAGATAAAAAGAAGGACAAGAAAAAGAAGAAGAAAGAAGAAGAAGAAGTGGAGCTCATCGAGGAGATGCAGGAAGTGGTGGAGACATTCAGTTTTGTGTGTAACCGATGGCTCGCCCGGGACGAGGAGGATGGGGAGATAGTGGTTGAGCTGTTAGCAGAGGAGAATGAAGATCTTGAGGGTGAGCTTTTTAACTACTAGCATTGTATAAAAAGTATAGTATAAAAAAGTATACACATTTATTATACACACTGACCTGTAATAATTGTCCTTAGTGAATTCCTATGAAGTGCATGTTTTCACTGGAAATGTTTGGGGAGCTGGGACTGATGCCAAGGTATACATCAATGTTTATGGAGAGATTGGTGACAGCGGGGAACGGTACCTTAGGAAGTCCAACCATCTGAACAAATTTGAAAGAGACCAGGTAAAAACATTGCAATGAAACAAGGGTACTTAGTGCATGCAGTTGTTTTTTTTTAGTTCAGCATACTTTGAGAATCTCTTTTTTACTTTGTTCATCCCTCAGGAGGATGTTTTCATCATCACAGCTGTGGACCTAGGCGTCCTGAAGAAACTGAGAATAAGGCATGACAACAGCCAGGCCAGTGCAGGCTGGTTTCTGGATCGGGTGGAGATTATCGACAACAAAGATGACACTACGTAAGTTCATCAGTAATGTTTTGTATGAATCACTTGAATTTAAAAAATATATTTTATTTGTATAGTAGTGGTAAGTAGTAAACATAAATAAATATAGATTTCGTATCATTTCCTCAAATGTGCTGTTTTATAAATTTCAAACAACATACTTTTGTTTTTACACAAATGTTTATATGGCGCCATCTAGTGGTAAGAAATAGTACAGTGACGTTTTTGGATATGACAATAGTCGGTGACTCTTAAACTGTGGTAGAGTTACCAGTGGTGGTATTTGGGCTATTTCTAGTGGTACTGAGGAGTCCTCTCACAACTCTGGAGGTGGGACTTGAATTTCACATGGTTTAGTCGTATCTGGTTTTACCTGGATTTGTCTTGGTTTAGTCCTAATTTAGACCTGGTTTAGTCTTTATTTTAAGTTCACCTGGCCCTAGTTTAGTCCTGATGTATGTGTCCAATAAAATGGTACAGACAATTATTTTCTGAGGCGACTTGGTGAGTGAAGTTGTAGTTGTAGTGATATATTATTAAAGTGTATACCAATTAACCAAGTAGCCATAATTTACCTTCTTAGTATTTACATACAGTACCATATTCACCACATTTTGATGTTGTATATTAGGTACTTTTTTCCTTGTAAACGCTGGCTGGCAGTTGATGAAGATGATGGACAGCTTGCTCGAGAGCTTGTTCCTGTGGATGAGGCCTTTATGAAAAGAGGGGATGATGAGGAGGAGGACTCTGAAGCAACTCTCGGCCTAGAGCAGAAGGGTAAGAGGAATTCTAAACTTACAATTATTCAAAATCCCAGTATGGTTAAGCTAATGTGTAATTTATTAATGTCATTTTTCCACAAAGTAACCTGAACTTAAACATATTCTGTCTTTTTAATAGCTATGTCAACCACCTACAACATCAGAATAAAAACTGGTGACAAAAAGTATGCAGGAACTGATGCAAATGTCTTTATGATATTGCACGGCACCAAAGACGACACAGGTATTTCTTTAAACATTAGTACTTTGTAAAGAATTCAAATGGAATCACATGCCTGCCACATGTATTTGTACACACAGGAATAATTAACCTGAAGGCATCAAAGACTCATAAAAATAAGTTTGAGCGTGGCATGATTGATGAATTCACTGTGGAAGCTGTGGATCTTGGACCTCTTAAGAAGATCAGCGTTGGACATGACAATTGTGGTACAGTACAATTTCCGTCAATCTATGCACATTTATTAAAATATACACGTTTAACCATATTTGGGTTTAGGGGGAGGGTCAGCTGGCTGGTTTCTTGACTGGGTGGACATTGATGCCCAGTCTTTGGGACAGAAACTGCGCTTTCCTTGTGGTCGCTGGTTGGACAGAGGGGAGGATGATGGTGCCATTGTCAGGGAGCTTTTCCCTAATCCACTTCAAACTGAGACTTACACACCATGTAAGAAGACACTACAGACCCTAGAGCTGCACAATATACAGTATCCCTAAATTATTTTTATCAGCAAAAACAATGTCCATTATGCAAATATAACAGCGCGGCCTGACACAGATTGACACTGTTAAAATCCTTTTTTCTATTAGAGCATTTAAGAAAAATGTGTGACTGCATCAATATCTTTAAAAGTCAAATTTTAGTTAATTTAGTCCTACTTTAGCCTTGTTTTAGTCCTCGTTTAGTCCTAACTTTTAACTATAAAATATTTCTGCTTATCGATATTGCAATATTAATAATAATATGATGATATGAATATTGAATGTCAGCCCTAATAGACACATTGTTGTATTTTCTAGTTAATCTATCTATTTAATCATGACACTTCTCCACATTGTAGTTGTGCCTTACGAGATTAAAGTCTTCACCAGTGATGTGTTTGGTGCTGGCACCGACGCAGATGTCTTCATTGTTTTGTATGGACGGGATGCAGTCTGTACGCAGCAGAAGTCTTTGTGTGTCAACAAACGTGAGAGAAGGATGTATTTTGAGCGAGAAGCAGAAGATATGTTTATTGTTGAGGTAATGTAATAATCACTAACAATCAGAGTGACTTTTTGTATAAATTGTACTTCTAAGAGGGTAGTTTTACTGCACCGTAGTACACACATGCCATTAAGTTTAAACTGTTACTCATTACTTGAGTATTTTTTCACCCAGTTCTTTTATTCTTACTTGAGGAAATATTTTGATGAGTACTTTTTACTTGTTTAATATAATTTTTAAGTAACAATTGGCTACTTTATTCACTTCGGCTACCAATGTAATAAAGATTATCTGACATTGTGATATTATAGTTGTTAGTCTTTACCTGCAGCTTGAAGATGTGGGTGATGTCATTGAAAAAATCCGCATTGGACATGATAACCGTGGGGTCAATCCAGGCTGGCATTTGGACCGAGTTGAGATTAGAAGACTGCTCAGGAAAGGAAAGGTAGGTCTGTGCTCTTAATTGTGTTGGTTTTAGAGTGACCATTGATTTCACCAGGCCAACGTACAGCATTACTATATGTTGTCTTTTGTGGTTAAATGTATTGGTAATGGCACGTCTGCACTTATCT
Source organism: Philypnodon macrostomus (assembly GCA_036025475.1). NCBI lineage: Eukaryota > Metazoa > Chordata > Actinopteri > Gobiiformes > Eleotridae > Philypnodon > Philypnodon macrostomus. The sequence continues at coordinate 8,827 of JAVQKC010173731.1, forward strand.
GCCCTTAGTGCCAGTCCATTACCTGTTTAGTGGTTTCTTAATAGATTCAGTGTTTTTAGATAAATTCACATGAGACTAGTAGTTCCAAAATGCTGGCTGGGGGCTTAAAGTGAGATGACAATTATTTCCTTATATTGTATCATATTTTATCCATATTATTAATTAATTTAGTTAATTAAGTTCATAATGACATAACAAAGTAGATAACAAATGACACCATTGAAATCAAGGGAATATTAAGAATGTATTATATGTGAGGAATACGGCTTGCAGTAAATAAAGCCTACATTCAATATAAATTTTTTTAAACTTAATTACTTTTCCACAATTTTCAAATTTACTGGATTGCACCTATATATATTGTGAAGTTAGCTACAGTATATCAGTAACTAGGCCTACACTGTATTATACCGATTTGAGTTATCTGACATGGTTGTATAAATTTAACAGGGTTCAGAGACGGTCATCTTCCCGTGTGAACGCTGGCTCGCCAAGTCAGAGGATGATGGAGAGACAATAAGAGAGCTGGTCCCCTCTGATATTATCACCGAGAAACTTTCACGAGATGGCAGCCTCAAAGTCACTGAAGTAGAAGTAGAGGATGCCCTGGAGAGTATGTTAACAGTGAAAACATTCACAAATCAGTCTTAAAAAATATTTACACCGAGATAGTTCAACTTTTGTATTTGTTTTCTGTCTGTGGTCCACTACAGCTCACACATACAAGGTGTCAGTGATAACAGGTGACGTGTATGGGGCTGGTACTGATGCCAGTGTCTTCCTGACGGTTTATGGAGACCAGGGAGACACCGGAGAGAGGAAACTCAGCAAGTCAGAAACCAACAGCAACAAGTTTGAAAGAGGATCTGTAAGAAATCAGATAATTTGTCTCGTTTGTGACTTCATCGTGATTTGGTAACACTAGAAAATAGTTAATTGAACAAAGCATGAATAAACACTATTGAGATATAAATACTGTTATTAATGCTTAAGTCTTAAAAAGTGAAACTGCGGGCAAATCAAACTTGACTGGTACTATACATCATGTTTGTTTGTCTAATTGTTTTGATTGTTGCATCTTTGAGTATCTTGAAAAGGGCTATATAAGGATTATGCATTATTATTATTATTATTACCCATGGTTCCATTGGAATTGCACGCTGGCTGTTTCTTTACCAGGTGGATAAGTTCTCTATAGAGTCTGTTGACCTGGGACAAGTCTTCAAGATAAAGATCCGTCATGACAACAGCATGATGAGCCCGGACTGGTATTTGGACCAGGTGGAGGTGGTCGATGTTGATACAGAGGAGGTGTTCCTTTTCCTGTGTGAACGCTGGCTTTCAAGAAAGAGAGAGGACAGACGCATAGAACGAGTCTTCTATGTGAAGGTACAGTACATGCTCTGGTACTGATCCCTGTATATTTATATATACAATGAATTTGTTTTATGAAGAATGCATGGTAAAGTTATCATAAGAGCTGTGGCTAGTGAGGTAGCATACCATTTCCCCCCCCCCGGTTCTTTCAATCCAACATTATTGCTGTTATTAATGTTAATAGTGCAATAATAGGTCTACTCTACTTATTTTCAGGGCTATGAGGGTGTAAGAGAAGGCCTCAACGCGAAAAAGAAGCCAGTCCCGACATTGAAAAGTGTTGACAGTAACATGAACAAAAAGAAAAAGAAAAAGGATGAAGAGGCGGAGGAGCTCCCAAGTAAGAAATCACTACATTTATTATTCATTATTTATTCAGTTAACTGTACTGACTCTTTGTAAATAAATCTAATGATATAAATGAATAAGCCGTGTCCTTCTGTGCAGTCATACCTTATCACATCACCATTTGTACTGGGCTTGAGCGTGACGCGAGCACCACCAGCAGAGCGTATGTGATCATTAGTGGAGCTAGTGAAGTCATGACTGAAAGACTGTGGTTGGACCTATCCAATGGGAGGAAGGGCTTCGAAGCGGGGTCTCTGGAGAGCTTTGAGTGTCATGGATCAGATGTGGGGGAGATCAAAAGGGTGGAGGTGAGGGGGTTTTCAATGGGGCTTTTAAATGATTTTATATGTGCAGTTTCATCTATAGAAAACACCCACACTGTTTGAAATGTGACTCTCGTCAGCTTGGCCACGATGGAGCCACTCCTGAGAGCTGCTGGCTTGTTGATGAGCTGTCTGTTGCAGTGCCAACCAAAGGGGTCAAATATATCTTTGCCTGTAAGTGCTGGCTCGCCAAGGATCGTGGCGATGGGCTGACTGCTAGATTATTTAATGTGTTGGATGCAGAGGCCGTATCCATCTCTCAAAAGGTACAGTATTTGCATATGAGGAAATGTGCAAGATCAGCGCAACAGTATATACGCAATGGTGTATACCCATTGTACACATTTAAAATGAGTTCTCTCATTTCAGATCATATATGAGGTGACAGTAGTGACAGGAGATGTGCAGAATGCAGGGTCAGACACAAATATATTTATGTCAGTATTCGGAGTAAATGGTAGCGCTGAGGAGATGCTGCTCCAGAAAAACGAAGACAGGTAAGCAACACAATAATAAACTAATACATCATTTGTAACAAATATTAAATACCAAATCATTGTTTTTGACAGATTTGAACGTGGCCAAGAAGATACTTTCAACATGGAAATTGATGATATTGCCCCTCTGAGGAAATTGAGACTACGCATAGATGGATCAGGCAGTCGACCAGACTGGTTTCTTGATCAGGTCTGTTAACGTTTACCTATTTAAATGTAATAATAATAATAATTTTACCTAATATATATTCAAAACTGTGGCACAAATATTATCACTGTGTACACATTTCATATTACAGTCATCATATATCATACATACAAATGCACTTGGCCCTATAAATATAGCCTTTTCTGCAACAGTCGATTGAAAGAAAACAGCACCAAAATCACCTTGACCTCACTCTTATTTGTGATCAAACAAATATGCACTCAACACAGATCTCTGGGTCTGAACAGTTACTGCCAGAATCTTACACTTAATGTCTAATGTTCTATCTTTGACCATGTATTATTCTAGGTAATTATGCGAAACTTGACAACAGAGGAAGTGTCTGTGTTCACTTATGAAGACTGGCTATCCAAGACCCGTGGATCAAAGAGAAACATGATCTGTGAGATGGCTGCAATGGTGGACGAGGAGATGATGGTGGAACCCACCACCTACATCATCCAGGTCAAGACTAGTGACATTGCAGGTAATGTTTGAAATTATTTTCAGGACAATTGTTAAATCTGACAAAGATCATTTATGAGTGCAACCTAAACTACGCATTCTTTCATTCTTGAAATTGTGCTATTTTGGCAAACTAAAATGAAAGTAAAAATGTGGAGGTGGATAAGATATTATGAGTACATCAGATATTTATGAGAATACCATAATAAGCTTTTTTTATTACTTGCGTTTTCTTTAGGGGCGGGCACTGATGCCAAAGTGTGGATCATCATATTTGGTGAGAATGGTGATACCGGGACACTGACCCTTAAAGACAGCAGCAAATCCAACAAGTTTGAGCGGAAACAGGTGGACGCTTTCCGTTTTACAGACATCCTCAGTTTGGGAGAGCTCTCCAAAGTACGAGTGTGGCACGATAATGCGGGTCAGTTCTTTATTGCTGTTGTGGGCTAACTTCATCATAACCGGAGAACCAGAGATTTTGACTTGGTTGGTTGGTTTTGCACAGGTCCTGCTCCTGGGTGGCATCTGGAGTACATTGACGTAAAGGATGAGCTGATGGATAAAACGTTTAGATTTCCGTGTGATCGGTGGCTGGCTAAAAATGAAGATGATGGACAAATAATGAGAGAGCTTGCCTGTGCTAATAACGACTGCCTGGATCTCAGTGAAAAAACAAGTAATGGCTGAAATGCTTTTACACAGATTTTACTACCCGATTGTACTTAAAGGGTTCCCTGCATTTGAAAAAGATATATAATGTAATTTGCTGTCTTTTTGTTTCTCAGAGTATGAAATTTGTGTTACAACGGGCGAGACTGCTGAAGGGGAGACCAAAGAAAATGCATGGATTGTGCTTGAAGGAAGGAAAGGTCGCTCTAAAGAATTTGTAATGGAGAATTCCTCAAAGAAGAAAAGGTTCTTGAGGTGGGCACAACTATTTTATTTTTTATTTAACCTTTATTTAACCAGGAGGTCCCATTGAGATTCAAAACCTGGCCAAGATAGCAGCCAAACCACAGAACAAGTGCGTACGTATTTTAATTAAATTATTTTAATTAACTCTTGGCATAAAAATCCAACTGTAAATATTGTACTTAAAAGGCCCTATAATGCTAATTTGGGTGCACCTTTCTTCATACATAAAGATCGGTTATTTGGCATTGGATGTAGTGGTAAAACGGGCATGACCAGCAGGGGGCAAGAGAGCCTTAGAGGGCCATACACCTAAAATTTTCAGCAGAAAGAGCCCCCCCAAAATATGTTTTCAATAGAATAGGGCATAAAAACATAAAATGCTAATGCTAGAAGTGTGCAGAATCACAGTCACAAAGCTTGAAAAATGCATAGCCCCTTTAAGAAATCACATTTGACCTTTTTACAATCCACTTTTGTCTTAATCACTGACCTACCTAGTGAAATACTCTACTTACACCTTATTTAATCCTACCTGCACATTTGCATTTTTCATTTCATTTTTCATTTCAATTTTTCATTTGTATTTTTCTTTTTATTATTGTACTTTTTTATTATATGTTTATTATATTGTTACTTATCTCTTTTTGCACACTTTTTTCCTACCATGTACTATTATTGCATGCTACTACTACTTCATGAGTATCTTAGCGAGTCTAACGGTTCTTCCGATCCAAAGCATTTCATTGCATTTTTTGACCCTGTGTTGAATGTGCATATGACAAATAAACTGAAACATGAAACCTGAACCCTAAATGTTTATTTTCAGGGGAAATGTCGACAGGTTTGACTTTTCATCCAAAAATGTGGGCGACATCGCTGGCATCTGTTTAGGACACACCCCCAAAGATGGAAAGAAAGTGAAGGGAGAAGCTTATTGGCACGTGGTGGAAGTTATTGTCACCGAAAAAGAGCTGGGAAACAAGTATGTATACTTTCTTGTGTGCGCATTAATATGACTGCATTAAAGGCCTGAGATTTAAAGGCCGTAAGTAACCCCCAAAACTTAAAAAAAGAGCAAAAAATCTTTGATCAGATATGAGGAAGTATATCTGATGGAGAGGAGGTGCACAAGCTGTATAGCTGGATGCTGAAGAGGTGATTCGGTATAAATTTGCTGGCTTGGGCAATGATAGGCTGTGTGGAGCGCAGTGCTGATGGGAGATGAAGAGTCATCTAGGCAGCAGGTGTAGGTGATCCGCTGGGGAGGAGTAGACTGAACATGATTTTTATATTTTCTGACATTTGAGTTGATTGTTTTTTTCCATTTTGAATTTCTGTGTTCGATCTATACATTTCCATGCTACCATTTATTACATTATATTTTTTCTTTTCCAGGTACATATTCAGCTGCAATGCCCTCATCCCACTCACTCCAAAAAGGGATGAGTTTCTGACCTTTGAGTGCACCAAAGCCATCGAGAGCTTTGCCAGCAAGGCCAGAAGTCTAGTGCCTGTGAAGTACGAAGTCATAGTGATAACAGGAGACGAGAAAGGAGCTGGTACAGATGCCAATGTTTACATTACAATTTATGGCTCCAATGGAGATTCAGGAAAGCGCCAGCTGCGACAGAAGTTTCGTAACCTTTTTGAACGGGAGCAGACGGATCGATTCTTGGTAGAAATGCTAGACATGGGAGAGCTGTGGAAACTCAGGGTGGAGCATGATAACTCTGGGATCAGCCCGGGATGGCTGCTTGATCGAGTTGAAGTCACCAATACTGCGAATGGTGTCACCACTATATTCCTCTGTGGCAAGTGGCTGGACACCAAAAAGGCTGACGGCCAGATTGTTAGAGTCCTCTACCCGAAATATTAAGTACAAAGTCATTTTTAATACGTCTAAATAACCAAAGAGAGAAACCCAAATCTCAGGAAGTGGGACAGATTTTTATAATACTTGTGTATAGTGCATCAGGAAAGTCATGTGCCATTGTTTTTAAATGTCATGGACTGGTGGCCTATTGTTTTTGTCATTATTTACATTTAATAAAAGACTATTTATACTTAAAATCACAGCTGTCTGGTTTCTGAGCTGCTATTTCAGTTTTAAAATGTGATTTTGTGAATGTGAATTTTTAACGTTTTAAGCTCTTTTTCAAAACATACAAAATGCTGTTTTATAAACCTTTTTTACATAAACATGGTTTAAATCAGATTTGTAGTGATCTTCCAGCCAAAAAGACACTGCTCAGAACATTCATTTTATCTAGTTTAATAGAAAATGAGCACATACAAAAGGATATTATACAAGCCATGAAACAAAATTTTAAATGAAAAATAACAGTTTGCGTCTAGCAATGCAAAGATTGAAATTAATAATATTAGTAGTAATAATAAATAAAGTACAAAATACCACCAAAATCTAATATTTACCCACAATATGCTCATTCATTTCATCAACGCACTCGTCACTATTAATGCTCTATTGCTTTAATATTAATGATAAATAGATATTTTCAGATAAAATATCCTATATTGAAAAACACTGCTCAGTCACAGCTAAACATACATGTTCAGGTTTACATACATGTTCAGGTTCACAAACATGGATGACGGCAGCCCTTTCACTGGCACTTTTCTATTAGATTTTAAAGATACAAGCAGCAACAAAAGTTTTTTTCCCCATATATCCTCTGTGTTCTGTGTTTTTATAATATACCAATAAATCAAAGAGACTGACACCTGAGAAAACATGCATTTTAGAAAAGGTTGTGCTTTGAAATCCTTGTCTTCCTTGAAAGAACAGGACTGGATGTGAGCAAAGGGCTGGACAATTAACCAAATGTATAATATAACATAAAAGAACCAAACAATGGCATGTGTAGTGTTTGTGAAGTAAACATGCCTCTGAATGCACCAGCAGCCGGTTTGAACTAGGTTTTGTATAATGGCTTTGAGACACCTGTCGAATGTAGTAGCACCTCCTATACCCTTTCATGTACTCCTGCAACCAGTAAGGCAAGGTGGCTTTATGGGTTGATTGTTATTAATGTAATAAATGATCCCACTTAGAGCGAGGCACTTGTTAAGACTTAAACTTCTGGAAAAAGGAACATTTAAAAGATTCCAAATTATTATTATTTAAACACAGTGCACTGTAAAAAGAAAAAAAAGAAAAGCAGAGCATCAGAAAAGCATAGATTTTGAATGTTAGGTACTGTTTGCCAGTGAGAGGTGTTCCCATATTTAAACTGTTAGTGCAAACAAAGAAGAATCACAAAATTAAACCAGTTCACTTCATTCATTGCAGTTTGTCCACTACATCACAACAGGGTTATTAGAGCAGTTGCATTGAAAGGAATGTAACTCAGATCCACAGCACCGCATGAGTGAGACAGAGATTGGCTCAGTAGCTCAGGCTTGGACAGTAAACATAGCACAGCCAGCTTGCAGAGATCAAACAGCAGGGCTTTTTTGAGCTTTAGTGTTTCAGAAAGTACAACTGCATGCAAAGCATTCCCATTTAAAACAATGCAAAAATGAGGTAATCGTTTTTTTTCATAGCATTTTTGTGTTATTTCTAAATAAATAAATTATGATTCCCAAAAACTATAGAAAATTAAATACATACCCACAATATCTACAGTTAGTAATAAATTATGATTGTTAAATACTTAAGGCATCTCAACTGACAACACCCTGTGTAAACTATGACAACTTCATCACTGGTGACTCCACTACAGATGGAGGCAGTTTCACACTGGCAGTGCACAAGACAGGAAGAAGAAATCCTTCATTAATTCATTATTAATAATCCTTAGCACACAACTAATTGGACCTATGAGCTAGGAATGCTTTGCTATCACAGTGCATAGGACAGCGTGTGTCCTAAAAGCATCCTTTAGCCCAGAGCCCATATGGAAGTGAAATGATAAGCTGCACAATAAACGAGTTAAAGACGGGTGTGTTGTAACAGGCTGAATGTTTTCCTGCAGTTGTGTTGTCTCCGTCTGTGTGCACTGAGAGAGTCTGCCTCCATCTCAACACATTCTACATGTCCAAGCTAAACAGCATAGCAACCAGCATAGCAACCGGCAGGGTAGGTCTGTCACACAAATACACAAAATCAATACACTAGCTCTCTGCTTGAAACACTTAGGCTTAAATATCAACCAACACAAATGCAATACCAAGGAAAAACATTTGCAGTAACTATTGTCACGTGTGCTTGTTCTTTAGGCATTTAGGTAAACATTAAAGAGTATCGAGCAGACGCTACAGTCAGAGGAATTGCCACTGACAGGTTTTTTTTGTTTCATAATGTTGTTAAGATAGTCAGAGCTCAGATTAATGCAAAGCCATCTATGTATCCATTTCAGATTGAAGCGTGAAACTCACAAAAAAACATTCCATTGACAGAGTTGCTGCCTGTGGCAGGTAAAGATCCAGGTACAAAAGGCAACTCTGTTGTCTTCCCATCGCCACCTTCCTTTTTTGGCTTATTGATGGCAATGCTTTTAAACCAGCTAGTGTTAAGTGTAGGGTAAGATTCAAGTCAAACTCGACAAGATGCATTTTGGTAAAACACTGTCTACATACACAATACAGCAGTCTTCAGGCCTAGTTTCTGCAGCAATGGAAGAGACCTACTCACATGACACCAACCCAAGGTACATGTACAAATGTATTGCAAAAGATCAAAGCTGCATGATATAGTTAAACACTCCACTGGTGCCCTCGCTATTGCACCCAATATTAATACGTAGTTTGGTACTGCTACTCTAGAACAACCACAAATGATCATTAGGTAAAACAGCATCAGAGCATTTAGGCTGCTAAGCTTTCCAGTGTGGCAGATTATTAACTTGAAGGTATTCGTAAAAAATTGAAATATATATTTTTATATTAAGAAATAGAGAGAACTCACCAGCTTAGTGTGGGATTATGTATTACCCACTCACAGGACACAGAGTCATGGCTTTAAAGACATGCTACACAGCCCAGGGCTACCTACAGAACAACACCACAACAGTAACAACACCCCACTTATGACCAGCAAGCTACAAGTAAGCCCTGTGAACATGAGTATGTGTTTAGCTTCCAAAGGGATGTGCTTCTATAAGAGAGGACACAGCGGCCCTCTCATGCAGTTAGTATCTTGGCTTGGCTCAGTAGAGTCAGAAGGGTGATATCACATAAAGTCTAAAGACATTTGGCAAAGCACCCGACATGGGGGAGGACCGGCAAGCCGGGTGGAAGAAAGCAGGAACTGCACAAAGTGATTGACGTAAGGGTGTCTGTATCTGATCAGCTGTCAGGATTCAGCTGCGTCTCGATGTCAACACGACAGATGGGACACTTCCTGCTTGTGGCTAACCATTGGTCAACACAGCCTTGGTGGAAGAGGTGCATACAGGGCAATCTCCTACAGGAACAAAACAGAGGGATTGGTTTGCATATCTAAACTATTTACAATAATGATCACAATACTGGGGTCAAAAAGTAGTTCATTCAAAGACGATCAGATTGACAATGATGTGTTTGTATGGTTTGACCAAACAAAAACTGAAGTATATCTGTAAGATTTTAAATGTGTTTTTTACCTGACGTCCTCTCCATCTTCAAGCATGGACAAACAGATTGTACACTTCTCATCCACGTCTGTTTCATCCTCCCCAATCTTCAGCTGCATGGGCTTCCTCTGTGATTAGGACAAAGGGAGAAATCAGTCAGTGGGCCTCAGTGATATGATTAAATGTTGGCTCTTATTGTACAATAGCCTACCTTTTTGTACTTGTGAGGAATAGTAAACCTCTCAATTGTTGTCTGGACAGCTCCTCTGTTGACACTCCCCAGCCTGTCTTCTAGCTGCAACAACTCCTAATAAAAGTTCAAAGAATACGCATACAGTGTATACATACATAAAATAAAGATGAATGCAAAGGTTATTTATAGACTAAGTTACCTCATAACTTTCACGCACTGCAGTGACATGCCTTGAAGGATTGAGACTTTGCAATGCTAATAGGTGCAGCTGGGGATAGGGGTAGTTTCTGATTTCATGTACAACCTAAATGGGTAAACAGAGAAAATTTCAGTATGAATGGTCTCATTACTGATGATCATCAATAGAGATTGTGACTCAACATACCACTTGTGCAGAAGAAGTATTCCTGGGATAGTGATGCAGTCTAGGGGAGGCCAGGTAATGCTGATAGGGCTGAGGGATCTGTTGGAGCTGGTACTGATGATGAGGGAGGCCAGCATCTACACTGAGATCCCTGCAAACATAAACATACAGGTGGGCAAGGGCACACATAGAAAACATTCATATTTTTACTTATCTCACTTTGTAAGCAGATAACAGGAGCCTATCCCTTAGTGGTCAGCAAGTAGCAGGGCTTACACAGAGACATTCACTCACGCTCACATTTATTCACTATGTCTGTGGGCAGCTTCTGGAGTACCCAAATATAATAACAGGGAGTCAAAGAAAGGAAGTCCAGAAAGACTGTCAGGTGACTTAATCATTTATAAAATGATGGCAGCACAATATATAGTGCAAAACTATTGTATGGTAATATCAGAAAATATAAATATCTCAATATATAATAACACCATGGTCTTTAATCTGACAATTATTTATTAGTTTTCTATTAATATATATTATATATATATTATTATTTTTCTATTAAGAAAGTAATTTTAAAAAAGGAAGTATTTCTGCGTAATTGAACTCTATATGATGTGATGATATATATCAATATCCAACATGGTTATTGGATGTCAATATGTTACCCCTGTTGTGGAGCTCTAATACAAATGGACAAAGGGCAAAGGACATGATAATTACTCACCAGTCAGTACCTTCAGCCAGGTACCGTGGCTGATGCTGTGCAACTTGCTGGGGTACATGGAGTGGCGAGGAATACTCATAGCCTGAGCGCAGTCGATGAGGGTTTAGTGGAATACGCTCCTGGTTTCTTCTGTACACAGTAAACACACACACGCGCACACTCTGTAATCACATGTTCCCTCATTGCTTTGCTTTGTAGGTTACTGTAGTTAAAAGGACATGAATTAAAAATATTTGTAGTTGTTTTGCCTAGTTTGGATTTATTAACTTATTAGGCCCAAATATTTTGATAGTTTCAGTCCTTTCTGTGGTGTAGTTTGCTTTGTGTATCAGATGAGCTTGTACCTGGAGTGTGGGAGGATCCTGCGATGTTGGGCCTCCAGGAGCTGCTGTTGGATGAGGTATTGCTGGTGTAAGGCCTGAGGTAGAAATGGAGGCCCGGGCACGTCCTGAAACTGCGGTGGCGCTGGGAGGGCAGTGAGGGGCGGGTGATGTGCAGGGGGCAAATGAGTGGCCAGGCCCGTCTGTGGAGCCTGACCAGCATGTCCTAGAGGAAACTCTGCTGATAGGGGCGCCTGAGGAGCGCCCAGGTGAAAGTGTCGGCAGGAGGTAGCATGGCTGTGTTGGTGCCTGGTAAAGTTTGCTCCTATTGAAGATAAATGCAACTCATCACAATTGAGCTAAAGCAGGAGTCCAAACTGATCTAAAATAAGACCAGGTGTGAAAATGGCAAAATGCCATTTCATAACTTTTGATGTCTACCAACAAGTCATCAAATATTAAACACTTGCTTAATCTTTTAGACAAGAATGTTCAAAATGTAATCTATATCCTAATATAATCTAGTCTGGTGGGCATAAATTCAGACTGACTTTTATTGCAAATTCTGCAAAATTTCAGACCCAAATTTTAGGATGGAAACTGAAGGTCATATGAAATAACGGAATGCACTTTGGAGATGTCTGAGCTGGAGTAGATCATTGTTTAACTTGAAACAATGAAATAGAATCTAGATTGAGCTTGATGTGACAACTGACATTAAATGAATATAAATAGATACGACACATGATAAGGCATGAATCAAATGGATGACAATGAGCATCTATATCACGGTTTTGTCTTGACTCGCCATCTGCAGAAAGTCACATAATTCATTGACAAAGACGTAATTTATGTTAGCTGTTCAAAATAGATACATCACCACGTCTCTAAATATTGAAAAACCATCTACAGCAGTGACATAATGCTTTGGTGGAAAAACAGGGATTTTTAAGTGCCTTTTGTTTTTTTTTTGCTTTGTGTAGTAGTCACCCTAGTGAGTAATCCCGGTACTCAGTTGCACTTATTCAATATGAATTACTCTGGGTTCAAATAAAGCAGGATGAATCGAGGGTGAGGTGAAGACAAAATATGGCACTACAGCTGCCTATTAGGACTGAGAAGGCTCTTGAAACAGGGAGAAGAAGAGTGTAAAATGAAGTTATTTTGGACTAATATGTGGGCTACAGTAAAAAGGTGTATGTCCAAAAAAATGACACTAAGCAAAGTGTAGAGACAGGAGGCACCAGCACAGTTCGGTGTAAATAATAGGATTAAAACCACAATATAAACGCATTTGGATTAATAGGCAAACTGTGATTTTATTATAATTTATTTTGATCATGTTTACATCAGTGAGGCTGCTCAGTTTCAGGCGTCAGTTGTCTGGTCTGAGATGGACACTGTATTCTCAATTATGTGCTCACTCTGCCTAACCTTATCCAGAGCTGCACAAACAGCCCCTCCCCCACCGCAGCTGCAGTATGGCGTCTGTGTGAGTGACAGCCTTAAGTCCCGCCCACCTGTGACTGCAGCAGTCTGACATCAACCCCCCTCCCCAGGACTGCAGCTTAACAAGCACACCCCTTTCACTCCTAATCCTTTTTTACGCTTATACCACTGGTCTTATTGTGAGCCGTGTGCGTGCAGGTTTCAGTGCAGCCGCGCAAACCCCCTGATGTCAGTGCTATAATGCATAAAGCAATCGTTCGATTTAAAGTTTGACCTTAAAAAGTGCACAGACATGCCTGCTGATGGTGTTAGTGTGTACACTGTTCACAGACAATTATGCTGTACATTGGTCAAATAAGGACACAAGATTGCCCTGTTTTACTCAAAGCCAGTATATTGTAGAGCTACATGCAAAATGTAGCAGAAATACAGCCGTTGGCGACTGCTTCCCAGTAGCTGGAGAAATGTGAGACGCCTCGTGTCTACAAATAAATAACCGCAACTATTTAGGAGGACAGCTGCAAGGCTCAAGTGGGACAACTATAACATACCAAAAAGACATTGAATTGCAAGGTTCAGATTTGAATTTAATTTATCATCTCTATGCAACAAAAACGTATATTAGTCAATAATAACCTGCTCTTATAGATTAGAACTTTGTGTACTAGTAAATCCTGAATATAAAAATATAGTAGCTCTTAACTGTACTGGATTTGTTGTTTCGTCCAATGTTTTCCATGCTTTACCAACACCAATGCTCACTACGAGTTTCACAACCATTCATTTTTAAAAGCTTTTATGAATCAGAATGAGATGGACACAGATACATGTAGCCTATGCATGTTGCGATATTAACATGCACAGTGAACTTGCAATAGTTTGTCCCACGCCAAAGAAAAAGAGCAGTATTTTGTGAAAAGTGTTGAAGACAGTTGAGGAATGAGAGTGAGGGACTGCCTCAGTGACTGGAGGAAGACAGCAGAAAGCACACTGAAGGTTAGGAAGAAAACTACAGTCTTTATTGGAAAATATTAATTTATGTGGCACTGTGTGATAAAAGTAATAATAAGAGTAATATTGCCTATTTAACAATTATACCATGCAAATAAAGACCAGAAATTGCAAGGCCTGACCATGCTTTCTTTAGGTTAACAGAACAGAAGCAGCATCCAATGAGTAGATGTGTATGCTTACAGCACATTTCAGTACAGCAAAGACATCTCTACACAAAATTACATTGGAATCTGCTTTTTAATGTAGAAATAAAAAACAAAGTATAAATGATCATGCATTAGGATCTAATACAAGAACATAGGATAGAAAACCACAACCAAAGAATAAACACATCTGAATCTAAAAGGAGTTCTACAGCAGTGCAGGATTTACACATCTCTGTGAAGTGGAGAGCATTCTGGAGATAGACAGTGAAAGACAGTGGCTTAAAACTATCATTTTTGATGTGTTTATTATAGGCTTTTTAGTGTGAACACAATAGTGAATAGAAATATGGATTTGACAATTGCTTAAAAATCACTTAATAAATAAAAATTGTTTAATAGAATTGGAAATTAAATGGTATCTAATTTGGCACATTTTTTTGAGAAATGTCACATAATGCAGTTTTCAATGTGACGGTAAAGACCATGCCCAAATTGTTTGATCAAGCCTGGTTCAAAATGTATCCACTTTACAGACATTTACAGCAGAATGTAGTCTATTCACACTGAATGGTAAAATCACAATGACAGTCCGCAGTAAAGTCTATGGGTTATTCACTAAAGAGCAACATTAAAAAGACAGTGTTTCTACGGAGAAGGTGTTATTCTTTAGTCTGTACACAGAAGGATACAGTATGAGTGGGAACTCGGTTTAAAATGCCAATGTCGTCTTCAGATGGAAGGAGAAATGAGGAAGAAGGGATTCACAATACAGCTAGATGCAGAAACAGGCAGAGGCTACGGCAGACAGCAGCAGATGATCGTTAGCTACACAATGGAGGGGGACAAAGGAGAAATGCGGAATGTAGAGCCAGCCTCGATACTATGAAACAGGAAAAAGAACACAAATAAAAGCACAATGAAATCATTGGTGCTATTGTATGTAAGTTATAAATGTTACTGTTATTATTACGTAATCAACACAGACTATAGGGCAATGGGTGTCCCACATTGTCAGTGGAGCCAAATCGAACTGTATTGTATGAAATCTGCTTTTGTCGTTCTCTTTGGACACAGTTAAACAAAAGGCCGCACAGTCAAAGCAGATAAGGTTAGGCGAGTTTAGATACGGAGGTTGTATTAATAATGTGTAACAACTCGTGCAGATAGTAGTGAAAAAACAATGTTGAGCACTTGGGCCACATAAAGGGAAAAACCTTATGATGCCGGTTGTCAGCGACGTCATGGACACAGCTGCTATACAGACAAACTAATGACCTCCAGGCCGAAGCGTTGATGTTATTGTTATTAGATACAGCTGAACAGGTTACCGCAAACACACACGTCTAGTGCCACAAACAAACAAAAGGGAGCACTAATGTCTGGTTTAATTGTGGTAAGCCTGGCTAGCGGCACGTAAACAGCACGCAGTGGAGCAGGACGCAGCACTCACTGCTGAGAAGAAACCCGGACCATTTGACAACTGCAGTCATTTAAGACATATACAAAATAAAACAAAATACAAATCAAATAAGCCATTTTTCTAGGCCAACGCGCATTTTCGACGTAGTTTAGCTGAGCGCTAGCAAAACGGCTAGCGTTATCTGCGCTAGAGTCGCGATTGTGGTGGTGTGCGTTAATGCTAGCAGGTGTCTGCACTGATGTCTGTTGGACATGTTAAAAGAAGAACCCTCGAGAGACAGTCAGAGTTATGATAGGATAGATAGATGTAGCTAGGCATACCTCTGTTTCTAACTGAGCCAAAGACGGGGAGAACAAGATATCCGACATGAACTAACACCATCCTGGGTCCTTCTTTGTTGTGAGGGCAGCCACCGAGGCAGATGGTCCATGGAAATGATCCCCTGCACACCAAAGCACATTCAAACAGACAGGTTGTCCTGCTCCGAAGTCACAGAGACCAGCAACCAATCACTTTATCCCCACATACAGCCCCCATCTGCTGCGACCACTGCCTCACCAATGAGACTATGGCGGAGGCGGGGCGTATGGATAATGGACGTCACAATGCTTGGAACGGATTCACTGACCTAGTAATTTTGCACCCCATAATGTTATTGCAATTTACAGAAGTAATAGTTACTTTAAAACTGCATTACTATATAGGCTAATAAGTAAAAACTAGTCATCCAAAATGTCTACTAGTAAAAAGTATAGCCTACAAAATTGGCCCTTTGAGAAAATATCAATCTATATGCAATTGTTTGCATTTTCATTTGTATTTTAGAATAAAATAATTGACTCCATGTACTGGATGTCTTTACAAATGTACACAACAAATAACATATACCTGATAGATAATGTGAGTATTTAAACAGTATGAATGAGTATTGTTACTTAATTACTAAAGTAGAAGAATGTAAAATAAAACTACTCATAGAAGCACAAATTATTCCAAAAGTTACTGAGAAAATGGTCTCACTTCTGACCGTAAGAATATCCTAATAAGGTCTGACAGATAATTAACTAATTAGGAGAAACAGTGTTCTTGTGTTAGGGAACTAGAGTGGTCAATGTTTTGAATTAGGTAATATTACATGTAACAGTGGTATTCAGATCACGTTGGCCTACTTTATTTGACCATTTGACTTCAGATTGTCACTGATATGAGTTGTCTGTGCCATGTCTTTAGCACTCAGCCTAAAGGGAGAAGAAGCAGATGGGCTTGAGAAGGCTATAAGGGGGTCACAGAACCAAGCCCCATATGTCCCTGTCTTCCATTTCCCACCATCTAATACTTTAAGCTTGGAGTGCCACACAAAGAGCTTTGAAGACTATAGCCTATTGTCTGAACTACTTGAATTAGTCTTTTTACTTTTTACATTGTTCATTATCTGGTCAAGTTTATTTCAATGGTACATGATTTAGCAAATTGCAAATTGACAATCAAATCAGAAACCAGGTTGCTGTGGTTTATGTAGCACTTGACACAAAAAACACAGCAGCTTGAATAATAGTCTTTTAGCACTGTTTCAGCATGTATAATAAAGTAAGCACACTGTTAAGGTACGATTTCACATGACCATGTATATTTGGAGGCAAGTCTGAGGAACTCAATCTTCAAAGATGCCTTAACATGGAGGCAACGGCACAGCTTTGTGACTGAGCCAGCACATTCACTGCTCTGTAAAAATTAGCATACAGCTGATACAGCCTCCAAGAGTGAAAAGAGGTGGTGAAGGGGTTTGGTTTAGGGAAAGGCCCCTGCAGACTGCCATTTACGACACAGCCTCATTCACACGGACTCCATATGCCCCTTTAACAGCAGGTGTCATAGTCTGACTTATGACCTCTCATGCCACTTCAGGGGTAAATGTAACCTCCAGTGCCATTTGTCTAGACTATTTGGCTACTATTGATTGCAAGCTATCAGTTATCAAGCAAAGTTTGATATAACTGTGTAGGAAAAAAATTCCATATTGAATAACCATGTCTATATTTTTGTTATATTTTGATGCAAGTCCAATTAAGCAGAGATCGCTCCTTTATATACCATTTCATTTAGATTTTCAGATACAGATATTACATTTGCTGATAATGCGATAACAAATTGGGCAGCAACTAACAATTATTTCACTAATCGATTAAACTATGAATGATTTTTTTTTTCGATTACCTGATTAATAATCGAATAGCAAAAGGTGTGTAAATAGAAAATGGCACATTTACACAGTCTGTAATACTATACTACTATACTCCAGGTAACAATTATTTGATTACTAAATTTGTTCAATAATTTCAATTATCAATTAATCACGATTAATCCATAATTAGTTGTTTCAGCCTTAGCCTAATCACTACAAATCACACAGATAAAGATAAAAGCATTAAACTGATCGTAGCAATCACATAATGGTCAATAAGAAATAAAGACACAATTCTTTCAAATAACGCTATATTTATTTTGTTTTTGTTCTACATCTTTTCAAGGAGGTCAATGGCTTGCACATTGCAACAGAAAAGCAACAATTTATTTTTTAAATACTGATACTAAAAGAAAAAGACATTTTGGAGCAAGACAAATATTTTGATTGAGAACAGGATTTTAAACTTGTTTAAGATGTGACCAAAAAATACTGTTCACCCGTGAGCCTCGCATCAAACCACATCTACAATGGTAAGCCCATTTGAAAAATGGACTAAAACACTAAAGAGTAACGGACAACGACAATGAGTTTTAAAGCTGAAGCAAAAATAAAAGAACTGTCATGTCAGTGGTGGTAGCTCAACTGGCCAATTAATAATTACTTAAACCATCGACTTTTATACATTTTTAACTTAGAAAGTACAAACATATTTAATGAATGAGGCATGATGGGAAAGAAAACAAACTCAGGAGATGACTACAGGCTTTGGTTAGGCTACTTTCTGTGACCAGCAGAAGTAAATAAAATCCACACACACACTATAAGAGAGGATTCACCAATATGTTTAGAGCCATGTGTTCAATGCATTTATTTATGTTGAAATATTGATGCATGTTATGTAGGTACTGAATAGATACATAAAAGAACTGAGGGACAAGAAGAAAGTGATCCCTGTGGATCAGGTGAACATCCATGCAGTAAATGTATTTAAAAACCTCACACAACGTCCCACACTCAGTATCACTTAGCAGTTTTGTTTTTGAAATTCACAACTATTCATGTATTTTTTAAAATATATTTAGGTAATATTTTTTTTACTACTTGTGATATAAGAATAATCTTTGTACAAATATCAAAGTAAATAGTGCACATTGTCAAGGCATTCAGGTCAACTTCCTTTGCAGGATTTAAGGAAGATTTTCTTAGGGGTCCCCAGAAGTTTAAGGGGGTGCGCATCCACTAAGAAGAAGCATGCAAACCATAAGTGCAACTAGTTTGTACAGTAGGCCCATACATTCACCACTAGAGTAAATGTCACGCAATCAGGGTTTGAAAAATAATAATTTCCCAAGTAAAGGTATATTCTTTGTTTTTCAAAAATCATAAACACTTTTATGATATGTGCTTGTATCTATAAATTTGACTGGTTTGGTTTACTTGAAATGGAAAAATAGCTTCAACATTCTTGTCATAACTATAATAATAATGTGTGTTAATATGTTAATAGTAATGAAAACCCAGTGGTGAGACTAAAATAAAACAAAGTCATCAGACCATCAGACTGTACACAGTGTACCAGCTGCCGCTGTCTCCACTAAAAGGCCAATTATTAGCTTCCATTTATATCCAAATATAGATATTGCTATTAAATAATTTTTCAAGTTGTGTCCTTAGTGTTGCTGTTTCAGTGACTAAATCCACAGCTAACTGCCCAATAACAGAGACTCATCAGTAGAATGGCTTTAATACATAATTGTTCAGTGCTCTCAAACAAGCAGACTCCACGAGTGGCTGCAGCTAAAGCCGCAACTTGAGTAAAAATCCCAACTGTAACTAGGAAGGACGTAAAGGTGAGTGAGAAATGTCTTCAACATAATTCTTGTTTAAAGAAGGTACTTGTGTCCTGTGTCCTCGTCCAGAGTGAGGTCTACCACTTCAGGAGGAGAGACCCAGTTGGGTTGAGGGGACACAGAAGTCCAGAGCTGGGGCTGAGTTGTGCTGTTGATCTGATTTACTGGATTCTCGTTCCATGAAGACAGGCTCTTTATCACCCCTCCGTATGGGTGAGCACACCTGGTTTCAAACACAAGTTATTAGTTATTCCCAAAGCAAAAAAGGATTTTTTGGTTCATATTTTCACTCGTCTTTACCGTGCTTTCTCTTGTACTTCAACAATTTCCACCTCACTGTCAGAGGAGGCAATGCTAATCTGGCCTTTATGCTGAGACCCTTCCTTGTGCAACAGCCCTGCCTCTGCATGACCTGAAATGGAAAAACAACACTATAAGCAGAGTCAAAGCTGAGGAGAGCTTTGGGCCTTCAGGTTGTCAACTTCAGCTTTGGCAGAGACAGGAACAAATAAATAAATCCCTGCATCAAGAACTGACAGTAACTGTAAAAACACATTTTATAATTTGATATAGTTTTGTGACACCAGTCTCAGACATTGTAATACCAAAGTAGACCTTCCTCACATTCTTTATTGATGACAATCACCACTCGGCCCTGTCTTCCCCGAGAATATAAAGATATGATACCGGGTGTGTAACTGACCTGAGAGTGAGCTCAGAGCTCTTATACACCCAGAGTGTGCTGCCATAACTTGGCCTCTGTGTGTTTTTAGCTCATGCCTTATCACGCTGGGCCGGTCAGCCTCCACACTCATACTCTCCTGGTTAGAATCAGTGCCTGAAATATCATAGTGACCCACTACAGGTGGCCCGTCTGCAGAAAACAAACAAAAACACTTTATTATTCAGTTCACAGCTACAGCTTGACCCTAGGCAGCCAGTATTATGGCTAATCAAGTAGTTCTTGTTTTTTTACAAGAGTACATTTTTTTACATTATGGTGGATTTATTAATCATTTTCAAGCCATGTTTTGTCCTTATTGTTTATTGCTTCAAAATTACAGCCATTCACAAACTACAGCCGAATACAATCACTGCAAAAACGAAAACTAAATGCAACTGGTCAGTGGATCAGTGAGGACAAATGTATTTTACCCTGTAATAAGGAGTGAAAGACAGACAGAAACCGCTGTCTAAACATTTGTATGTGTGGGTGCACACAGATAAATAGACTGGGCAGCCTTATGCAGGTATGATTAAAATGTGTGGCATGAAAGGGCATTTATTAAGTTAGAAGACTAGTGTAAACCAGGATAGCTCCTTTTGTAAACAATAGATCATGCCCCTTATTTATGTGTATACATGACTGTCATGTATGTCAAGGCTTCTTGTAAAACTACAGGGACCAAGTACAACTAGGAAAACTCTTACAAAAAATAAAGTAAAAAAATAAGTATTTACACAGTTAATAATAAAGGCCAACATTTTGACACTTTTAAAATTAAAGATATTTTCCAAATTGCTATTTATCAGCATGAACAAAGGTACCACATGCTGATGATGAAAACTTGCCTTGCACACTATATGAACACATGCAAAACTAGTGAGAAGGGTGCCCTTCACAGTCATTCATAAATTGGCAGGACACAGAGCTAGATTATTTCACACACAAACTAAATGGAACATGGGATTGGCTGTCACAAAAGGTAAAATACTGTAAAACCTTTTGGAATACACATAGGGATTTTGACCACAGGATCTGAACCAGAAAAGGCCACTTGATTGAGTCACAGACTGGGGACCATGCACTGCGCAGCAGGTATACTGCTGAGGACATAAAAGTAACCATCTTGGGTAGACAGACCAGACTAACCAATAATAAAATAACTACAGCTAAGTAGCAAGTAAGACTTTTAAACAATTTGACATCACAGGTTAAATTAACATGCCTTGATTGATGCTTACAAACAATAGATACTGATAGATGATACTAAAACTTAAAATAAACACTACAGGACAGTTATCTCAAATAGTGTAATTTGATACAGCACAACAGCAGCCTCAACACTACACTCTCTACAGGTTAGCCGATGATAGAAACAAATATTATAGGTAGATTTATTTCGATAATTGTAGTAAAGCGATGTCATCTCAGGGTAAACGCAAATATGGTTGAAAAAGCTGTAGTGTGTAGTGCAGACTAGATCAAGGGACATGCTATTGAGAACAGTTGCTACTGCTCACATTCTGCATACAACAGGAAGTACTGGTATTGCCCCAACGCAACAGAAAAGACAGAAATCTGTCAGAAATCAAACAGGTGAGTTGAACTCTTTGTGAATTAAAAAACATCTAGTCTCACAGTGATTTAGTGCCTGCACACTCAGTGGGCCTCAGGCTAGTCAGCATCAAAAAGTCTTCAAATGGCCATCTCAGGCCCAGCTGCAGTTTATGTGCACTTGTTTTCACACAGCCCTAAATATAGAACGGTAGATTATCTGGTTGTGTGTGAGCAGTGAGAATATACAATTTAAACATTCAAGAATCCAGGATCTGAAACGCCAAGATTTCCGTTTGGGGTGACTACTTCATGCAGTATATTGTTGTTTATTGGAGTAGGAGTTAGGCTGTTGTTCTCCCGGGCCAACATGTACGCAGCCATAGTCTCTGCAGACTCTGATGATGGCAGAAATGAACTGGGAGGAGATGGGCGGGCTTCCTGGGTGGGGTTCTGCTGCCCCTCTACAGCATCACTCGAGCGCTTTGACGAGTCGTCAGAGTCAAGGTGGGCCAGTCTTTCCATCCAGACCCGAAAACGCTCTTCTGTTTGGCGCTGCATCACCGCAAAGCGTGTCATGGCCTCTTCCAGAACGCTCCCAATGCCGTTCCTGTCCCACGAACCGCTGTCCAAAAGCCCATGAACCTGGGTGCCCACTCTGGATCTCTCTGATGCTCGTCTGAAGCCAGCTTTAAAGACATTGAGGCCAAGCAATAAGAAAAACAATAATGCTTTGGAAGTGGACTCTTCTATTATAGAAAAAAAAAATGATAGTTTGTTTTTGGTTACGTGCAGGTTGACCCTTCCATGCTGATGGAATACATCATGCAGTTGTAGCAAGTTTGTGTGTGGGATGTAAAAATGGTTGAAAAATAACTGGATGCATCAGGAGCAATGGTTTTGTGATACTGGGCTGAGCTATTATTTTCTTTTTTAATTAAAGTACTTTTAACACTATCTTCTAGCCATAGAAACGTAATCTGGACAAAATGGAAGACTGGTTTAAGGGGTAGACGTATTATTATATTTGCACGGTGGGTATTTTTACACGTTAAACTGAAACAAGTTTATGTTACCGAGTTCTACGAAAAAGTCAACTCACCTGTGATTCCTAAACATGCATGTAATTTTTTTTAAAGAGATATCCATGAAAACCAGTTAAATAGATTAAAAGCTACCCAATAACCTGAGGCAGAAAAACAAAAAGCCCCAATTTACCTAATGAGAAAAATACAAGTTATTTTATTCATAAATCAATAATGCAACAGGTTTTGATGAAAATATTTTTACCAACATAAAAAGAGGTGAAACACAGCACAAGGGTCTCACTATTTAACAAACACAGAAAATGGGAATACATTCTGATTTTTCAATTATTTAAGGTTATGGTTATTTATTATATTTTTTACTGCGTGCATATCAGACACAGTAAACTAGTAGACATTCTAAAGAGATGGCTACAGACAAAAGACAAACAAAGGAGGTGAATGTGAGAATGACACAAAACTGTGAATATAAAAAAAAGATTAAAAGC
This sequence comes from Philypnodon macrostomus, assembly GCA_036025475.1. Lineage (NCBI taxonomy): Eukaryota > Metazoa > Chordata > Actinopteri > Gobiiformes > Eleotridae > Philypnodon > Philypnodon macrostomus. The sequence goes on from JAVQKC010173731.1 coordinate 32,016, forward strand.
AGGGGGTGTAGCTGAGTGTTTAGCTGCTTGGAATATGGTTGCCAAAACATTTAAGTTCAATTGTCTTAAAGTATCTCTTAGTCTATTCAATGTCTAAATAGATCCAATGTATGCAAGGACTATCACATTTGTGATCTTAAAATGGTAAATAACTGAGGCTAATTGGATCATAATTGAAGTCATTAGTCTAAGATAATAAAGTAACAATTCAAATGTAGTTGACCTATCCTTATCTCTGTGGTCAAGGGCACTACATTGTACATGATGAATGTTGTTAAATGTTACCTGGAATATCGGTCTTGATTGTCTTGCTCCCTCCTGAGGTGTCGTCGTCCTCATCGTCAGAGGAGCTGGTGCTTGAATCACAGGTGACCTCACTGTCACTCGTACTGCTGTCCTGCAGCAGGTTGTATTTCTTTCGTGCTGCTGCTTCTCGCTTCTGCCTCAGCAAACGGATTCTCTTCTTGTGTTTCTGGCTCCGGTGCCCTTTCACCTTGCCCACTTTACCATTGGTTTGCTTCTCTTGCCCTGCTGCGGCTTCTGCTGTTGTCTGGCACCTATTTTTCTTTGCAGCCATTGCATTTGGAGGAATGTCACTCTCTGAACGTGAGCGGCGAGACTTTCTTCCTCCTGGTGCGGAGGAGGTTGGCTGGTCTGTTGCCTGTTCTGAATCAGGTAATGCTTCCATGTTGTCCCCTTCTTCACCAACTCGAGCGGCAGCGACTTCTTCCCCCGATGAAAGTGTGTCTGAGTCAGCGAGGTGACCACTTGACGATGGGGACAGCATACAAGGGTTTGAAGAGTCACTCTCATAAACACGGTTGGACACAGGCTTTTCTCCACCTGAAGAGGCCTGCTGAGACCCTCCAGAGTCTCGTCGAAGCTCCTTCATCAAACATGGCATGGAAAGAAGGCTCTGATCACTCTCTGTGTGCAATACACCGTCATCCTCCTTTTCCCTTGGAGCTGAACTGGCTGTGGTTGAGGTGTCTGTTTTATGGTGTCCGACCTGCTCTCCCTGAAATGATGGTGTGGCTGTCTCCGTTTCATCAAGGCACTCTGGGGTGCACTCAGCATCAACAAATTCTTCTGCCTTTTCTGAATCTGCCATCTTCAAGCTACTTTAGTCCAGAGCCCAAGGTCCAAATAATTTGGACCGTTGTGCCTGGACCGGGACCCACCTGATGTGGAGGGGAAAAAACACATCTTAACCACTCCTGAATTACATACAAATATGCTGTGCAAAAATTAGCCGGTCTTTAATAAGAACTCCCAGCGAAGCTAATATCAACAGTTGATTCAGCCGGCTGTTTGAATTAACTTGACTTATGATAAAAAAATAAATAAATAAAGAGTTGGAGTTAAATGCAGTCAGGGTTTTAAATGTCTTTTGTATGTGCACCGAAGCTAGCACCTTTACTTACATACGCAAACTAAGACATTAGCTTGCACTAAAACATCTAAATTGCAGGACAGATATCGTTCCCGTTATGACACAAATAGAAAAGAGTGTATTTACAGCATAGTCCTTCAATAAAGTTAGGTAAAAGTCGATAGCTAACTGGATGCTAACGACCATCGTTAGCCTTTGCAATCCGCGTAGAGATACAACTTACCGCGGTGGCGGTGTAGTTTATTCCTCAGTCCAGCGTTGGACTGCTCGGCATCTTACGTAAGTTTTCGCCTCTCTGGATCACACTGCATGCATTGTCGACTTCCAAATAAAGTATAATAAACGGAGTGCAGTGTAAATTAATTTTGATAAGCAGCTGTACTTTGGCTCTTGTTCAGTCCTGTAGCGCGCAGTTGGCTGTGTTTATTTAAAATGTCTTCATCAGTCTTTCAGCTTCTCGTCGACACAAAGTGAGATGCGCCATTTCCGGTGATTAGGGCCAGTAGAGTGACCCCTACTGGATCTATGGCCGTACTCAGTTCAACTTATCAGTACTGTAAACCTGTGATTTAATTATTTAGTAAAATGATAAATGCAGATATTATCAGTCTGTGTTAAAATAAAAATAATGTTTTGTATTGTGCCAAATCATATCCACACATTATGGAATTGTTTTGCATTAGAAAAGGTTTTAAGCCACAGAGCCAAGAGAAAGAGCCCCACAGACTGATCATTTTGTTTCAGTAAAATGTCTGATTTGTCTATTATTATTATCTATTTTTAATATTTATTAATATGAGTTGGTTGTTGTTTTTATGTATTATCTTGTTTTTAGTTTATTTTATTCTCTTAGCTTGTAGTGTTTTAACTACAGTATTATGTATATATTTAATTGCACTTGTACAAGTCCAAAACAGTTTGTGACTGAATGCTTTTGTACTAAGTGGCATTATACTTGTCAAGAGGCTGACTGATGCAGATGCAATGAAGACAGTACATAATAGTTGTGTCAGCTACTGCCTCTGATGAAGTCCCCTGCAGTATCTGGCCCTGTACTGTAGGGACAAAGATAAACATGCTGATCTATGATGATCTTTCAAAGCAGGTTATGTGTTTTACATTTGCTTTATGTTTGCTTTATAATTATTAGAAAAATTGTAAGCGTTGTTCATGTTAAATGCATCATTTTTTAGACTGTTGCTTACCGTCAGATAACCGTCATCTCTATCAAGTTGGTTATCAATTATTATTCCTATGTTTTTTTTCATAGACCTGCTGGCAACTTTTAAGTAAGTTTAGTATTTATAGGCTTAAAATTCTTTATGATTTCATTTAAGTAATATAACGATGGTTCTCAATGTATGTCAGGGCTGAAAGCAACATATACAAGGCATCAGTATCTGATGCAAAGCTCAAGTAAACTGTGTTAAATTTTCTCTACAGCTTCGAGTAATTGTATGCACTTTGCTCAGGGTTTCTGGATTCAATAGTGGTCTATTATCTTTCTTTACAAAAAAAGGAGCACTTAATTTGACCTACAGAGAAAAAGGTACGAGTGAACTACAAATTATTTTTTAATAATTGCCCGATAGTTCGGCTGGAATTTTTTCCCTAAAATGAATAACAATATAATACTTTTTGTATTGTAAATTTTAACCCATGCAGTAACTTGACACTCGGCTTCCTCATGTTTAATGACAGGACAACAGGTATGACTTAAAATACATTTACTGATTCAAAACAATAGTGTGACAAAAACGTGAAGAATAGTGTCAAGATTATAGATACTGAACAGTGGTACAGATTAAGTGCTTTTCCAATTCTTCTCACTTACAGGTGCATAGTGATAACAAAAAACTTGAACATATCTAGTGAAACTGAATGAAGTGAGTGAATAAAAGTGAACTGAAATATGTGCTAGTGAGATTAAAAGTTAGACCTAAATTAAACCATATTAAATTATATTAATTATTCATTATAAATAAATATTACACAATAAATACATGTTTAAAACTCTGATTCATTCATAAGAATGGTGACTCAAACCCAGTACTGTTTTGTGTGCATTACTGCTCTGTGTTTCTGTTTAGGCACATGATTCTGTTTGACATAGCATGGGTCATAATAGTCCCACTCAAGAGCTGAAGCGAGCACACCATTGGACAATCCATCACTATCCGCAGAAAGAATACGCAGAGAAACACCTAGAAATGAAGTACAAACACATATATGTGAGAATATTAAAGGTTTAGATACTGATGAAATAAACATATCAGTGAAGTAGTACTAGCTCAAAGAAGACCTGCACTGGCACCAAAGTCGCTGTCCAGCCCAGAGCCCACTGCAGACGTGAGGATCCCGGACACCTCTAAAAGTGGGTTTGAAAACTCACACTCCATCTCCATTTTGTCAAACAGATGCACTGCAGGAGCTACATCTGTCTGCATGTCATAAGGACTGCTGCGACAAAAGCAGCCCATATGTTCTGCATCCTGCTGTCAACAAAACATCAACAGAAGTTCAACTTCAACTGCCCTTACACTGCACACGTTATACAAGTATATTGTCATATTGTCAAACAAATATTTGTAAACAAACCAGGCTCTGTCCTTACTGTTTTTTTAAAATGTATTATTATTATTATTATTATTATTTTACATTTACTCAAGTTATCTGTCATATGCTTTCTTTTTACTGAGGTCACTGTAACAAAAGCTAGTTATAACATCCAATATTTTAGTAAATTCAGATAGGCCCATTGTAGACTTACTATTGGGGAATTGGGAGGAACCAGGTTCAGTCTGGTGTCAGCTTCTGAGTCGCTGTACTGCGGCAAAAGTGGAGCGCTCTTGCACCACTCGCCCAAGTCCAGTCTTGGAGTAAACCCAGCAGCAGAGGAAGTGGCACGGATGGTGCTTGGCGCCCTCAGTGACCCTGAGCCGGTTGCACCATCTGGCCTTAGGAGCCGGATCCTGTGGTCAAAGCCTGGCCTCTCCTTTGACGAAGCTCTAGAAGAAGTGACTGGGTGAGGCAGGACTGGCTCCGATAGAGACATATACGCTCTCCTCCCGTTCTGCAGCGAGGGGAAGGCAACGTCTGAGACCCGTCTGGCTCTCAGAGTAGACTGCAAAAGCATTGCCTCCGTGTCCTCTTGTCTGATGGTCTTTTTAGACAAAACTAACAGCTTGTAACCCAGAAACACACAGTTCAACAGCAGTAAAATAACCACACACGGAATCAGCAACAAGACAACCAAAGTCAAGTTCGACAGAGGGTAACCCTCAGTCAAGTTTGATGGTGTGGTCTGATGTACTTGCGACATTTCATATCCGCTGACATAAATGCTAACTGTAGGTAAACTGCTGATCTCACGTGGGATCTGTTTTGTCTCTCTGTGCACAGGTGGTTTGACGCGCTAATTAGCGTCCACAAATTGCTTTGTTCGACAGTCTTTTCCCAGAGTGTACTGAAGTGTGTACATTCATCTCCAACAATGTGAGGGTTAACAAAAGTGTCACACAAAATATGCAACGCGATGCTTCACTCAGCTCAAATAAGCAGGTGTATCTTATTTGAAAGGGTTCAGTTTGTCATAGCAACTGTCCATCACAAGAGAGCAGCAGAGAGCCACAGTCAGGAATCCGCTTTTAATCATGATCATGTCTCAAGCCTTTCACATAGGCTTTATAGCGTTTATTAATGGACTACCACATAGGCGACACGAAGTAATTGTATTTGTGTTTTTTTATTTTTTATTTCAAACTGGTAAAAGTTTTACACACTTTATATTTGTATACATTGTATTAATACATATATAGCTAGCTCGTTACAGAATATGTACAAACATCTCATCATTCAATAGAACATTTCACATGTGAATCTCTCTTAGAGACAGCATTGATGCTATTTGTACACAAAGTCAATCTTTGTACACAATTAGATATGGTTTTAATTAAAAAAGTCATATGAACACCATATGACCACTTGAATGTTGTCTTTCTTTCAGGCGTAAGTCTTACAGACTTGAACAGCACAATCTTATTCTGCCAGTGTTTGCACGTACTGTATAACAGCACATATAAACGTAATATTCAAGAAGGTTAACTGAGTCATGTGTGTGTCTTCCTCAGAAACCAAAGCCATCTTTAAGCCACTGCCCACCTTACAGTACAGCACAGTTCAAAGTGCCCATGTCTGCAGAGTGTCCTCTTCTCTGCCTGTATGTGGCTAAAGTGCGTTCTTTTCCCAAACACTATAAGAGGTTGTGATTGGCTCAAATATTAGCACCTTGGACAAGGCTGTATTGTTAACAATACACACATGGTGAACCTGTGTTTCACTCATAGGTCTAGCACTTGGCCAGGCTGTGCTTGATGATCTCTCGGGACTGTGGTGGGATTCTGTCAGGGAACAGCACCTGGAACTCCACCACCAGGTCCCCTCGCTGTGAAGGGCTCTTAGGCAAAGGCAGACCCTCTCCTCGGAGACGTCGCACTGCACCAGGTTTAATGACGTCGCTGCACGGTAAAGGCATCATTCGGCTGTCAAGGGTAGGCACATTAACAGTACATCCACACAGCGCCTGGAGAGAAAAAAATAAACATTAGATTAGAAACCAATTTCATAATATGTGACCTCAATGTGAATGAATGTAGCACACTAGGAACCAACAGAAATCTATTAAAATCCAGTTACATAACAGGCACCTATTGACTGTCTTTCAAAAAATGTAACACCTCTCAGTTATGTAATGTGTTACTGATGTTATAATTGTTGCTCTGGCTAAGCGTAGGAGTTAAACACTTTGGTGACTGAAATCAGCCCACGAATGATGGAAGGGATCTTTGAAATGCCAGTTTCTGTGACTGCTATCTGTGTGTGGGCTGGTAAGTGAGCGCCAGAAACAGAACATGCCAAAAAAAACTCCAGTTCCACAGCCTGCCATGTAGAAGCAGAGCAGTCTGCAGCCAATGGCTGAAAGGCAGGATAAGTGCAAATGATGGGGGCTGTGAGTACTGAGGTTAAATATAGCTCCTGCTCTCTGGCTCTCAGCAGGGTTTGATGAGGTAATGGAGGAGTTGGTACTGCTGCTGTGTTTGTGGGGGCTTGGAGGGGTCTAACATGTTTGTAGTACCATTAAATATTCTGAATATGATTTACTCTAATGAAAGTCATCTATTATATTTATATGCTTTGGTTCTTTGTGTTAACATGTGCTGTGAAAGAATACTGCTTACCTCTTTAAGGGTAATCTTGGCAGTGTAGACGATGTTGGAGCCGTTTCTCTTGTACTGTGGGTGCTCTTGATCTTTCAGAATAAAGGTGATGTCTGCTGGGGCGTTGTTGGGTGTCTCATCTCCTTCTCTGGGGAATGTGATCTTGGTTCCGGATTTCCATCCTTTCTTCACCACCACATTTAGCACTTTGTCTTCTGACCTAATGCTTCGGCCGTCAGGGTTCAGGCGCTTGCGGGTGATCTTCACATGCTTCGTGCATCCGTGCATCACCTCGTCCAGAGTAACGAGCAGGTCATGCACCTCTGCTTTTTTCTGGAGACGCTGTCTCAGACCTCCATCATGGCTGCTGTATCCGCCCACGTGACTAAAGGTGAAGCGCCTAAATGGGTTGAAGAGGTCATCCTCACAATCATCTGGGCCGAAGAAGATGTCAAAGTGGTCAGAGCCATGGAAACACGATGAGAAGGTGGCATGAGGGTCACTCTGGAAATTATTGCGGAACAGGTTGCCTTGGCCCGCCACTGACATCCCATTTTTAAGACCTAAAGGATAATAATAATAATACATTTTATATAATTTGTTTTACTTTTAATATCTCACAAAACACACTATTGCTACAAATACTGTGTTATCAATATCAAAAGTCTCACCTTCTTCTCCAAACTGATCATAGATGTTCCTTTTCTTGGGGTCCATCAGGATCTCATAAGCCTCAGCAATCTCTTTGAACTTGTCCTCTGCTTCAACATCACTGTTTTTGTCTGGGTGGAACTTCAGCGCCAGCTTCCTGTATGCCTTCTTGATCTCATCCTCATTTGAGTCAGATGACACGCCCAGCACTTTGTAGAAGTCTTTGCCAGAGGGTTTGATGGGCAGACTGGGAGAATCTTGTTCAGACTTGATACTTTCCTGGAAAAAAGATACAAAGAGATAAGTCAGTTCAGTCTAACATTAGGAGTATATGTGCCCGTCTAGTTTATATATCTATTAATCTCTCAACAAGCACTAAAAATAACCGGCAACCACGGTGTTCTGCTGTTACATGAAGCGTGATTTTTCATTGGAAGCGCACAACGTGAGAAATGGCTTCATTCAAGAGTGTAGCAAGATACTTCCCCTAACAACCGAGATCCGTCTAGTGATTGGCTGAGCAATCTGAGCATCATTTCAATGAAAAGCCGGCAGGATAAATATAATGAATTAACAGATTTTTAGTAAGTCAGCTTCATTTTACCGTTTGGTGGTGAGTTTATGTATAGGCACATTGAGTAGACCACACATAGACTAGTAAATAAAGCAAATAGCAAAAAAAAAAAAAAAAGATATAGCTTACCGCTGAAGATGATGAACCGGAGCTGTCCCCTCTGTGCATAACCCGCACTTTGCATTTGACATTGACATTTTTGTGTTTCACACCGAACTGAGTCCAGATGAGAACCATGATGGAAAGTTTGGTGCTTTAGTCGCTGTCCGCTCGCTGTGGTGCTGAAATGAAAAGGCTGCTCTTATCGGCTTTGGGAATTGCCTGTCTCTGAGTCCGCTGCGGCTCTGTCTTAAATACTGTGGCGGCCAGGCTTTACTACACGCTCGCCTCCCACTACCGGTGACAGAGATTTCCCCGGGTCCGCCCATTTCTTCACGCGCGGCAGGGGATACCGTGTCCTCGGGCGAGCTGGTGAGCTGCGATTGGTGCTGCGCGGATGATCACGCGGATGTTACAGCCTCCTTCTCCATCTCGAGACTTGTTTCCGGAGTTTCTCGAGGTTGCCTGAGCAGACAGTCACGACTCAGTACAGACAGCTCAAAAAAAACAAAACACACATAATTGTGTTCTGTGGCCAGACAGGACCCAGATGAGGACATTTCGGGACAAAACTGCAGCATATCCCGAGACTTTCATAAAAAAACAGAGCAATTACCAAGCAAATATACCATGGATTTAAAGGGGAATATACAGTACATGCAAAAACCTATAGAATTCACAGGGCATACATTCAGCTACCTATACCCATTTGCAAAATACGTATAGTTTCTGCCTTTATGTTATGTTCATTGTAATAGGGCTGTAGTTCTCAAATTTAGGTATGGCTAATTTAGTCCTGGTTCAGCCATGGTTCAGACCTGGTTTATAAAACTTTTGCTATTGATCCATATATCATGTTGAAAGCATCATACACAGTACCTGCCTGTAGATGATGTCCCATCTCTCATGGTTGTTGCCTGGAATCTAATCTAAGTTCATTTTGACTTGTTCCTGATTTGTGTGGGCAATGTTCCGATGTGAAATTACAATCCCCAATATAGCTAAAAGACCCATAGTTAGTGAACAGCAGCTATTTTGAAAAGTGTGCTCTGGAGGAACATTGCCTATTTATAGTCTGCATAGCCCCCTCCATTAAACGCGGAGCTCTGTCCTGAAGTGAACTTAAACCGCGTCGACAAATAGTTTCACCTAAAATGGCCTTCTGCTGCAAAAAAGTCATTCTGCTAGTGTGCTTTAGCATAGCCTCTCTACAGCTTTTTATATGTCTGATTATCTAGGGCCCTAGCCTACAAAGGGTCATTATCTTTTTAGACCGCATATCTTACTCACACAAGAACATCACTTGTGGTCATTGTTCACTAAACAAACTGCACATAGATTTCTGCTGTTCTTCTGTTGTTGGTCCCTTTGTGCAAGCTCCAGACGACTGCAGAGTTGCCTCCACTTTGAAATTATATTTTATTAGACGACTAGCTTTTACCTTAGATGCCCCACAAGGAACGGGAGAGTTAAGTGTGTTTCAGTCTTTATTGGAAAGAGGAGGTTTGTGTACTGATGTAATGTCTAATCATGCATCATTTTTTATTTTCAAATGTTAGCTCACAGGATATTTCTGACCTTTTTTGTAGGCCTGTAAATAAAATATATACTTTTCTTCCAATGCATGGTGGCAGAGCAGCTACCTGCCTCTCAAGATTTGTTCTTTGGACCGTCTGAAACACAATCTCTCCATATGGAGTCTGCATGTTCTCCCTGTGGTGGCATGGGTACTCTCTGGGTACTCCAGCTTCCTCCCACCTTCCAGTGACATACTTGTGTTAGGACAATTGGTGAATGTGAATTAACCTTAGTTGAGTGGATGGTCTGTCCATGTATGTTTGTCTCTGTGTCAGCCCCTGTGACTATCTGGCCCAGTGGACAAAACCAGAACTACATATTCCACTCCATATGTACTCAACATGGTTTAATGGATAACAGTTATGAAGCACATAAGACCTACTTCGACAACGGTGTTACATAAATGCCATTTAGAAGAAGCGATTATATATATCAGGAGGGCGCACTCACTCAATGGCTTTTGTTTGAAGCTGTATTGGTGTTTTGTCTTCTCACATGCGCCCCCATATTTCTGCAGGGTGCATAGTATTACAGATATGCAATTATTCAAATGAGGATCTGAAAAGCCAACAGCTGTGGAGTGATGGTTATATAACTGAATGTGTTAAAATCAGTGCGAGGACTGTTAAATAAGTGTTCTTGTCCGTCAATTAATCAAAGGCCAGAAATAATGATTAGCACTTTGAGAGATTTGACTAACAGCTTTTTTGTGCTTGGTCTTCCTTTCCTGTCTATCTTGGAATGTTATGTTTACAAGAATTGGGTATCACCATGTTTTTTGAATTTTTATTTATTTCATTTATATAAAAATTGTTAGTTTTTACTAAAATAATAATAATAATAAAAAAATCAATAATACCAGGTTTGTGATTAAGAAGCACCAAATAAAAACAAAAGACAAAGACAGAGCCACGAGTGAAGATTACATAACTGATAATAATATCATAATAATATTAAATCCATCACTGTCAAAGGACACACATTCATAAAATGTAGCAATCATCTCTTCAAATGTCAGTTTTGTTTTGAAAAACTGATTTCTATTTTAAGTACTACACGTAGGTCTATGACACAGTGTCTGTTATATAGCACAAGGCAGTGCTTCCATGGTTATGAAATGTGTGCCACAGGGAGCTTACATACATGGCAATGCTTCCTTCTTACTTCCTTGAACATCCAATGAGGGGAGGAATTTCCTGGGGAATCTCTTTTCGTCTTACAGGAAACTGAAGACAAATTTGGTATTAACATGTTGGGCCAAAAACGTCATGCCTAACATTGAAGCTAGCTTTATTTTTCATACTGAGCTAGAGGCAATGAATCAGAGCAGCTCGTTCACAGCTCACATCCTTCCTGCCTACAGACCAGTCTGACTGCTTTTCTCACTTAGAGACAGGGAACATGAGCTGTCAGTCTTGGTGAAAATCATTCTAATTAAAACGCTGGGACACGCTGACACAGTTATTGTAAGGCAGTGAGAAGGCGGACACAGAACATGCAGCCTGTGTTCTTGTGGTATTGTGTACTGTTTCTCACATCTAATAGCCACACAGAGTCACTCTGTGCTCATAATTAGAACTAGAAGGCACTAAACCAATTGTACCAAATGTCAATGCACTCACTGAGATTAACTACTTTGTCACTGCAGCAATGCAGAGAAACGGGACTGATTGGTTGGTGGTTCAGTTCTCACTTCAGCCTGTTCATAATGATGTTGTGTCCTTGGGCAAGACACTTCAGCTTTGTCTAAAAGTATGAATATGAGTGACTGACCTGGTGTGTGTTTGGTGGTAAGCAGAGCCCAGGGCAGCAGTGGATACAGGAATAGCTCCCTGCCTCCAGTGTGTGACTGTGAATGAATAATGCACTCAATTGTAAAGTGCTATGTGCTAAAGTGTTATTTTTATTTGTGATGATTTTGTTACTTTTCAAATTATTTAACTTTTCCCACACAATAACTACAGGGAAATATGACTACGTAATCCTAAAAAATAAATTAGGCTTGTGTAAAAAAATTGTACCATATGCATTTTACTGGCAATGTAGAATATTTGGAAAGACTACAGAATTATCATTGTTGTGGATGCTGTTTTTATGATGTATGCCAAGAAACAGGACCAGGAAACTACAGAAATGTAAGCAGAAAGAAAAAAACGTTGATCCTGTAAATCAACACAAGAATTAAACATTAAGTTCATACAACTAGAAAGTCCTCAGTGAGTGCAGACCTCCGCCAAGGTAGAAAATTCCCCCTATATGCTCTCCTAAAATAAACTGTTCCCAATAGAACCTCCTGTGGGACTGGACACCCCTCCAGAAACAAATGACAAAATAGTGACTTGTTTCAATTAATGATTCCAATCATCTTAATACAATAAGAGGTTATCAAAACCACAGATGCCAGTGCCAACTCGGGTGCATTTACATTTGTTTGAATGTTCCTTAATGTACATTGCTCCTCTTATTAAATAAAGAAAAAGTACTAACAGTAATAGTGTCATCTGGCAAGAAGCTGAAACGGTAGGAAAACCCAGCTGTTTGGCAGTAGGGTTAAATGTCTGCTGTATTTTGTTTTTTGTAATTTGCTCAAAGAGTTAATTTACTTTTAAACATTAAGTCTGAGTTAATAATAAGAACATTATTTGTTTGACATCTGCAGTGGCACGTACTGTTCTTTATTGACACTGACAGTGCTGTAATTCCTGTTTTTGTTTGGCCTATAATTCATCAACACACAGTTCAAACTGACATTCTGGTGTTTTAAAGCATTGGTGTGTTTATTAAAGCCAGGCTGTCCTACTCTGCTGTGACTTTACCACAGGGCCAGAGGGGCAGGAGTTGGATTTCAGGCCCTATAGTGTGGCAATTGAACTACCATCCTTTAGTGGACAACTTGTCGTACCATCTAAGCCAGTGCTGCCTTGTGGTGCCTTTAAAAGGGCTGTTTTGGTTTACTAATTTGCAATAATAATAATGTGCATCCTTTTCATGGGGCTGCTTCAACATCCAGTTTCGTTGTTGCCTATATTGTAAAGCGAGAAACAACGCTCTCCAAACACAAAGACTGTTCCAGTGAAAGCTCTTTTATTCAAGCACCTATAATTATGAGACCAAGACCCACTGTAATTTTAGCTGTTATATAAAGAACACGCCAACAGGAACAGCCATCAAAAGTCACAGTTGTATAAGTGCGAAAATGAGACATGCTCCCTTTTGACATTTCCCCTTTGCCTGTCTAGCACTTCTCCCCTCAGTGCTCACTCCCACGCGTGTCTGAGAGTGTGACTGTCTGCTGTGTGTGTTGCATTGGCTAGACTCAAGCTGTTAATACAAACAGGTGTAGCTGTAGCCCTGCAGATGGCACAAATAAACATGGATCTAAGTGAGACAGTACATGCAGATATACATGCATTGTATTGGCTGCCTGTTTACAAATAACCTACATACAAATGTGCCTAATGTTCTTTTGCATTTAAGGAGTATTATATATATTTTTAATAACAAATAATAATGTAGAAAAGACATCTGATATTTGACACTTATCTGATTATTTTTCATATGAATTTATTGGCATTTTTATCCATAAACATGCAAAAGTGCAAAAATACAAAATAGTGAATGCAGCAGTGAACATAGATGTAAGAAAACAATGGGATTAATTGGAGTTGGCTACTTGAGGCATTGATGGAATGGTTCCGGAGAGGTGGCTTTTGCTGGGGTAGCAGTTTATGAATATCCCCCTTTGAGCTGTATATGAATAAAAAACAAGAGTGCATTGCAGATAAATACCTTAGCAACTGCATCGGTGTAGCTTTTCTATTGTTCTTACTACAAACACACCAATAATGATAGATAAATCATTGGGGCCCGCTTCGTGCTTTGCTATCAATGCTGATAATGTCACATTTTAGAGGAGAGTGCTGCCCCCTGGTGTTTAACTACTACTAGCATAAGATCGTATGTGTCTATTTAGTTTCGTATGGATCTGAACATTGGGTTTATTTATGCAGCCTAGTAAAAGGACTTTTGGGATGAAGAAAAAAAAAAAATGCATGTTGCCAGAACAGATTCATGCCGAGTATTTCAAATTTAGTTAATCTAATAGACAGAGTTATATCTACTGGGGCCATTGGAGATGGAGAAAGTAAAAGCATAAACAGATCTTATTCTCAAACAGATGTATTGCTTGGTAAAGCCCTAAGTGGCTCTGAATTCTCTTAGTTCGTTTGGTTCTTGCCCTCCTGAGCATGGCTATCTATAGGACTGTAATTCTCTCCAACAGTCTGCAGATGGCTGGGATCTCAGAGGAAATGAGGAGGATAAGAGTGGACAAGCAGAAAGGCCATGTGCAGACTGTTAATGCAAGCTGAAAGGGAACGTCATATGGGACATAACACACAATATGATAATAGGCAACCACTGAACCATTGACTAGATTAAGTCATACTCACCATAGACAGCATTCTGGAGAAGGTACATGTATATATATATATATATATATATATATATATATAGGTAGGTATCTGCAGAAAAGTGCTGCAAAGGAACATATTCCCTATTGTCCCTATTCTGATTTAGAATTAATAGAATACTGCCAATTGCCGACCAGAGCCTTTATGTACGTGGTACGCTAAATGCACCAAATGTAAACTGTACTATACTGTATAATTAAACTTATCCTAATTGTTCAATATGTCATTGTAATCTTTTCTTGTCAGTATTATGTCTTGCTGAGGCTGACATTTGTGCAGATGTTTTTTGTTCTGGGCTGTCAACCTGAGGCAGTCATTATCTGTACAGGGCAGTGCACCTGGGCCCAGGGCGCCTGATACTCCAAGACCAAAGAAAACACTACATGCTACTGAAAGAGGCCCGCACACACAGTGTTGGGAAGTAACAGAGTTCTGTTTAACAAAATATACAGCAACTCAATGTAAAATTATTTAGTTACAGTTACTCTGATTGGGCAATGTAACGGAATACATTACAAAATACCTTTGTAGTGCATGTATTTAGTATTTGTAACTAAATACATTTGAAAAGTATTCTTCCCAACACGATTTACTGAATGTCACTCCCCACACACCACATGTATTATAGTTTATTTTATTTGACCAAATTTATGAATACAGGTTTATTTAAAAAAAAAACAACTAAAAAACATACAAATGTTCACTTATAAATGTAATTTAGAAACAGTCGGAAAAAACGGTTTGAGTCGGATCTTTTGTGGCATTATTGTAAGGGTCTTATAACTTAAAAATGTTCTTTAACAAGCCTTATAGAAGAGTGCATACAAATCTGACTTTATCAAAAACAGAGTACTGGAGCAATGTGATGATTACATTTGCAAATTAGGACTGCACAATATATCACAAAATTATGGTTAAATCTAAATATATTGCAATAACAATGATGTGTATAATTTAATCTGACATAGATTAAAGTGAAATGTTTGTCACGATTTCCTTCATTTAGTCCTATTTTGGCCTTGTGCTAGTGCTTGTTTAGTTTTTATTTTGAAGTCATTAGTAGGTGTATATATAAAGGCACTACTTCTGCTTACATAAAAATATAGCAACAATACTAATATGACAATATTCAACATGGTTATTGAATATCAAATGTGTTACTCATATCATGCAGCCCTAATGCAAATACAGTACAATGATTGTGGTCATATATGTACAGAAACTGAACCCACACTGACAGACAAATACACTCACTGTCTCACTCATTCAGACAGACACGCAGAACCAGGAAGAACACTCAACTATTTCATGTCAGCTTCTTTCAAGCTTTAAAGAGAGTCGACTCCATGCTGAGCACTGAACTCTTGGAAATCCTCCGGGATGGTGTCTGTGGAAGAGAAAAGTTGAAGATGAAAACAATTGTGCTGTTATTGTTACATATCTGTCCCTGTGAAGTCTTACCGTTACAGCGGTACTTAAGATTGGACCAGATGATGTTTTCTTGTGAGAAACAGAACACTCCCAGCCTGCCTCCTCTCATTGTAGTGTCAATGGTCACACCAGAGTCAGCCACCAGCTCTGTTCCTTCATAAAACCTTGCTCTGCAAAGAGTAAAAAAATATTATTTTCTAGGGCCAATATGACAAAAACATTCAATATTCCTATGTTGAAATATTTTGATGAATTTCATTTTGGCAGAAGTAGCTTTTTAACAGTGTAAATCTTTGTCAGATGAAAAAATACCAAAAATGTGCAATACATTGCGCAGCTCTATTACTTTCTCTACAAATTAGTAGATTTTGATGTTTTTTACCGAATGTATCCAACTTGTGGGCGGTGTTGCAAGTACCAGCGGTAGGACACCTTGTCCTTCCAGCCTACGTTCCGGGGGTCTTTCCAGAGCAGACGCACCTGGTCGTTGGTGTCGCCCGTGTGCCACAATGAATTTCTCAAGTGCTCCCCGGGGCCTGTTCTAGACTTCACAGCCTGACAAGCAAAAACATACAGACACAAGTGAAGACAGATGCTGAACCCAACTCCCCAGAGAAAGTGGAAAATGTCAAAAGATAAAAATAGTAATAAGTGGTATTAAAGTAAAGTAATCATCTAAATAAATACTCAAATAAGTACAATGTGAAAAACTTTACAAATCCTCTCAATTGTATACAACATAAAGGTATATATCTAGATAACATACAGATGTGGGTAAAAGTTATCTTACCTTACAAGAGTTCAAACTATTTCTACTCAAGAGTAATTCAAAATAATATTACTAATGTAAAAGTAAAAAGTACTTAGAAGTACAATTTAATTAAAAGCTTTCTCAAGTAAATGGAACTCATCACTAGCCACATCTGGTAACGTATGTAGCAAAGTGAATGTATAGTTTGAATGCATTAGAAGAACCAGGAGGAATAGCTCTGTTTGAAGAAACTATTAAGCCATTCACTCTTTTGGTCTCAAACTAGTCTCAATTTGCTGTGGTCTTGGACTGGTCTTGGTTAGTTATTGGTTAGGTATTGACTACACAGTGATTCTCAAACCTTTCATTCTAGGTGCCACATAAAATATTGGACTTTCCAACTTTTTTTATTGGACTAAGATAAGTCTAAACCAGGACTTTGCCAGGTTTGAGCCAAAGCTTTGAGTTAATGCACAAATCAAATGCATCACTAAATAAAGACAAGATTGGGACTAAATTAGATTCAAACAAGAACCCTAACCTAACTTAACCAGGACTGAACCTTGTCTAGACCGAGTCAAATTGTTCTATCTTCTCTTTTACCTTGAGTTGGATGCCAGGTTCTGCCACAGCTCTGAATGGTGTGGCCTGCCAGTAGGTCTGCTCCGTTTGCTTCCACATGACCACATAGAATGAAGAAGAGTCCTGATAACCAAAGATGAAGCCTGCGTAGTCATCATCGGTCACTGTATTCACATGAAATGTCCCCTCGAAGTCCACTCCACTGAATGCGGTGTAACCTGCCACAGAAATGATACTTTATAAAAATAAGAAAAAAACTACCAGAAATTCCAACTTTTTACTCTTTAAATAAGTGGATCTTACCAACAGCAAGTCCCGGGTCACTGTTCATAGTCTGAACAATTTCCATTCCCTGTATAAAGAATATTTGTTCATGAATTTTAATTAATCAATAATTGAATTAATTATACAAAAAAGTCAGTATTGTGCAAATATTATAATCAAGTGTTAAGAAATGCAAACGTTAAAACTGAGAACATTAGCAAGAAATAATTCATTTTTGACATAGATCTTGATCCCCATCTGAATTTAGATTTTCAGTATCTTACTATTGTGACATATGCCTTGACCCTAGTTAGTAACTATCAGCTCCACAAACTTGATCACAACATCATTCTGGGATTAGATGTGAGCAGCCATCAATCTGATCTGATGAAATGTTGGGAAGAACCTACCCGTCCTTATATTATAATAATATTTATCAGTAATCAGACAAAATGTGGTCACATGTTTGCATTTTTATCAACTGATGAAATAAACTAAATAATAAATAATAATTTCATACTTTTGAAAGCTATTCACCGACCAGAATGTCTTCAAACCTGCCTAAACATCTGCACAACACTAAGTCTTTAATCTCAATGCCCTGATTTACTATGCATATTGAAATGTTTGGTAAATGCTATGGGTTGTTAAACTGTCAATAATCTTACCTGGTTCAGTACAACCCAGTTAGGGTCAATCTGAGCATCCCCCTCAGGGTCTAGCACCACAGTCTGATAGGCTCTGAAGTCCGTGAGTGTAACCTCCGCATTCTCGGGGCAATTATCAATTCGATCAATGATTTTGTCCTGGTCAAAGTCAGATTCGCACACGTCTCCAACACCATCATCTTACAAAGAAAGACAAACAATGGGAAGAAAAACCATGATATGTGATAGTTTAGTATAGTATATTATTTATTATACTTAAAAAAGAACATGGAGTGGAGTTACTAGTCAAACCTGAACTAAACCTAGACTAAACCAGGTGTGCTCAAGGAAATAAATCATTTCAATATAAATATAACATTTTGTCCACAACAGATTATATGGACAGGACAATTAGCCTATGATGAATATACATTTCTCTCAGATGAAGACCATAACATTACCACAATATTTTTAGTCTCTTGATATATGGATAGTGTGTTTGCCGAATATTGCTAACAATAAATGTGCCGTTATTGTGCAGTCCTG
Source organism: Philypnodon macrostomus (assembly GCA_036025475.1). Classification (NCBI taxonomy): domain Eukaryota; kingdom Metazoa; phylum Chordata; class Actinopteri; order Gobiiformes; family Eleotridae; genus Philypnodon; species Philypnodon macrostomus. The sequence continues at coordinate 50,220 of JAVQKC010173731.1, forward strand.
GTTTTTACTGCAATCATTAGATTTGTAATAAAACACATTCTTGTTTGTTAGAGCTGGTGCATATTGTCCTGAAATGTGCTGAGATAAGCGTAGCAACTCCCTCAATGTCAGAGACGGCTGAATCTCCTGCAAACTAATATCCCTATACACAGGCCGCAGAGAAGCAAAGCAACTGTAATAGGCTGCTGGAGGCCAGGAGGGCTTCCTTTCACAATTTATTGGAGAAATGAGGCTCCGTTCTGATTTTTCGGTTGATGGACTCACTCTAAAGTAGTCAATATGTTTACTCAGAAAGTGTTTTGCTAAATTTGCAACAGAATAGCTTCTACACGTTTGATCATATCTCCCACTTTTTACTTTTCGCATCTGTGCAGTGATTTGAATACTGTTTTGGTTTAGTCCTTGTTTAGACTTACTTTAGCCTTTAATGAGAACTGAAAGTGAGATAACACTTGCACTTTCAGTTTGATGTTTTAGATTGATGGCAGCAATGATCAGTGTGGTTGCTTTTGAAGAAACTAGTTAAACTGTGATTGAAAGACTGGTATAATATATATATATATATATATATATATATATATATATATATATATATATCATTGTATAACACTAATTAAACCCACTGTTGTCATCTATTTGGTCTGGGTTGGGAACCAGGCGGCAGTTGTCTGGGCCCGGTGGAATCACATCTGGGATCCCGTCATTATCATCGTCATCGTCACACTCGTCTCCCAGGCCGTCTTTGTCCGTGTCCAGCTGTGAGCTATTGATGACGAGCGGGCAGTTATCCTTGCTATCCTGATGACCGTCACCATCACTGTAATACAATAGCGTGACATTAGCACAAATTATAACTAAGGCTAGGGGCTGGGGAAAAACAGACAAATGCAGGGGCGTAAAATCAGCCAGTGCATTTGAACTGAGGGACCCACGTCTATACTAAACCAGGACCAAACTAGGATTAAACCAGGAATAAATCAGATCTAAACCAGGACTTAAACAGGTCTTAATCAGGCCAAGACCAAAAATACACCAGGTACACCTTGTAATGATTCCCCTGATCACAACCTTCCACCACTGGTCAACCTTACCTGTCTTGATTGGTGTCGCACGAGTCTCCCACCAAGTCATTATCCACATCAGACTGAAATCACATGAAATATTGTTATAAAAGTCCATTTGTTCACTTCAGTTCAATGTTAGTTGTGGGCTGACCTGGTTAGGATTGGGTATATCTGGGCAACTATCGCAGGCATCTCCCACACCATCACCGTCGCGATCCAATTGGTCTCTATTAGGCACACGCTGGCAGTTGTCCAAGAAGTTTTTCAAACCTTTAAACAAGCAAAGTTCAACATACCCTTATAAAATAGTATTATTTAGCACATTATTTTGATGATTTTTAAATGTTAATGTATATTTTACTGTAGTTCCTCTCCTGGCCTCTACAGCAACATCAGATTGGCTAGAACCTTGTCCAATAGAAGTCAAATATTTCAAAACAAAAACGCCAGGGGAAGTAAAACTCGAAAACAATTGGTGATCAATCAATTTCTTATTTTAGGAAACCTCCAGACTGCAGCTTTAAATGTAATGCATGCCGGTCACATTTACACCACTAGGAGGCACTGTTGCATTTTATATGGCCTTGAATCTCAATCGTCAGTTCCCCAGATTTTTATTCCTTGCAGGGAGGTAGCAGCAGCAGCAGGACCATGAATACAAAAAGGTCAAGTGGCACAGATATATATAGAGAAAAGAGACATTCTTCTTCTTCTTCTCTTGTGTGATGGCTTGAAGTGTACTCTTGCTGTGAATGATCAAAGGGTGCATTTGCTCTCAGGTCACACAGTCTTATTTCCAGCGTCATGCAGCTTTAAAAGAAAATATCAACCCTGGACCTATAAAAACCAAGACTTCTCTCATAAGGACGTCTGTAGGATTAAGACCAAGGAGTGGCTTAAATGTGTTCAGAGAGGAATTAGTTTGCCTTAAATATGACAAGATACTTTCGGTTTAGACCTGGTTTATTTCTAGTTTTTATTATACCTAGTTTAACCCCAGGTCTTGAATATGTCCTGGTTTTGTTCTGTGTAGTCCGGGTTTACACTTGATTTATCCTTGAATAATACTGCTTTCAACTACCTCTGTTTTGGTCCAAGTTTAGGTGGTTTATAATACTTTGGCTTATAACCTTGGCTTAGTCCTGGTTTTATCATTTAGCCCCACGTTGGACCTGGTTTAGTTCAGGTTCCAGACCTGGTTTAGTCTGACTTTACACCCATTTCTGGTTTAGTCCTGGTTCAGACTTAGTTTATACTTGATTTATATCAGGATAATACTAATTTATACCTACCTCTGTTTTGGTCCTAGTTTAGATCTTTGTGGTTAAGCCCCAGTCCGGATTGAGTCCTTGATCTAGGCTTCTTTACACCCATCACTGGTTTTGTCCTGGTTAAGACCTAGTATATACCTGCTTTAGCCCTCAAGAATACTGCTTAACTTAACTACCTATGTCCTAGTCTGGTTCAGTCCAAGTTTTGACCTTGTCTACTCCTTACAAGGTTTCTGGTTTAGTCCTGGTTTAGCGCTTGTTTACACCTGCTTTAACCCTGGTTTAGACTACACCTGGTTTAGTTCTGGTTTTAAAGGGCTTGGGAACATTTAAAGGGGGCTGTGAACACACTAAAATAGACCTAACAACACCCCTGCCTATAAGAAAATGTAGTGAGTCCTTGTAGATGATGCCTTTTATATAACCAATGACGTAATTCCTCTCCTTACCGTCCCCGTCCATGTCATCATCACAGGCGTCCCCTTTTCCGTCTTCATCCGTGTCTCGTTGGTCGGGGTTCTCCACTCGGATACAGTTATCACAAGCATCTCCGTGGTTGTCCTTATCGCTGTTCTTCTGGTCCACATTAGGTTTTAACCAGCAGTTGTCCTGAAAATAAAATATTGCCTCATTTACAGCCTGTATGTTGTGAAAATGTTCAACTTGAGAATATTATGCAAATCGGCAACTCTAAGTAAAAGTTTCTCCATCAAACCTGCTCATTTAGAATTCCATCTCCATCCGCATCGTTATCACAGGCGTCTCCCTGGCCGTCCTTATCTGCATCCTCTTGACCTGAGTTGGGAACGTAGATGCAGTTATCCTGTCGAGAAGAAATGAAAATGAAAAAGCTTGTGTTATCCTGTAAACACCTGCACCCACATCAAACACCAGCAGCTTACCTTTCTACAGGTTGGATCCTTGCATTTGAGTTTTTCATCCGGATATCCATCAATGTCAGTATCCTTTCCACAAAGGTATCCATTACCGGCCCAGCCAATTCCACACTGACAGGACAAGAAACAATTTACCAACTGCACAAGTATACAGGATTCTTTGCATGTGTATAACACATACCTGACAAGATATTGATCCATCTCTCTCCAAATTGCACAGACCATTCACATCACACGGGTTGGTTAAACTGTTTCCGCAGCTTATCTCTGGTTTACAACCTTTCACTTGATCCCCAGTGAAGCCAGTCTTACAGCTGCCACAGTGGAAAGAGCCCTATGCAAGAGAAATACAAGGCTTTCTGAATTACATCTGACAATTAAATATCTATCTTATATACTGTCCATGTGAAAGACACAGATGATATGAATCTTACCATAGTGTTGTGACAGAGTGAGTTTTCAGTACAGCCTCCATTTCCAGGTCCTTTACATTCATCAACGTCATCACAGACCTGTACAATTATACATAGCATAGTTGGTAATAATCTCAGGAATAGATAGTGTATTTAATTAACTGTAAATAATTAACAGCATATACTGTATTTAACTTTTTTTTTACCTGTTTGTTGGATTGGGCAAACAGAATGCCCACCCCCTCCAGCTCATGTCCAAAGTAGCCTAATGGACAGGCATCACAGCGGAAACCTGGGGCTGTGTTCACACACTTCACCCCAGGGAAGCAAGGGCTAAACTGGCACTAAAATAAGAGGACAGGAAAGTTGTTCTGTGTGCTTTTCATACACTTATATACACTTATATACACTTATATACACTTATATACACTTATATTCTTTACTCTGGCTTAATGAAAGTGTTTCTCTTAAAAGCAGAAAGATGAAGGTTCAGTCTTTAAAAGGGTGAATCATGCAAGACTCATGGACCCAGGGATATCACCAGTGAATGCACATTTAAATCTTTACTGCACAAGTTAATGACTGCACTCACAGACATAAAAATATCATTTAAATCCTGTATATGTGCTGAAGTATTAAGGGCTGTTCTGTAACTAATAAGGCTGCCCAACAAACATGCACTTAAGAGCATTGTCTGGAGAGGAAGCATTTTGTGTGTGAAGTGTAATCACTGAATGCCTCGGGCGCACTGCTGACTTATGTGAACTGTAGAAAATAATTGTTTTTGTCACTCTCCCACTGCTATTAATCATGACACAAAAACAGTATGCTGCAAATAGAAAACAGTACCTCAATTGCATTTCTTATTCCAAATATAAAATAATTTCAACAGTGAAAATAGATTTTGTGTCTAGAGACAAAAAGAGACAAGAGACAGCTGCGAGTGTTTAATTGGTCTAATTAGTAATTAGCGCTGCCATCAGGTTTTGTAAATTTGCATTTATATGATCATTTATCAACCACAATACCACAATAAATCCAGTGCCTATAGCGGTTTATGGTCTGCAGTGTCTTATTGAAAAGCTGCACTGACCTCATCCACATCATCACAGTTAAAACCATCCCCAGTGAATCCGTCAGGACAGGGCCCACACTCCACTCCATCTGCTGTCTCTATGCACATGTCGTCACGGAAACAGACACCAGAACCACACCTGGGCTTCACCACCTCAGTCCCGCCCAGTCCTGAAATACATCAAAACAAACACTGTAGAGACATCCGTGACATGTGACATTTTTAGTATGACAGATTTACTCACCGCAGGCCTGACACTCTGAGATGGTGTTTCTTAGAAATGCAGTCTCCTTAACCTGGAAAAGGTCAAAGAATTTGAGCCGAGCCGTCAGTGGAAAGAATGGCTTCATGAGAACAGTTAGTGTTTTACCTGCTGAATGAGGACATCCTTCAGTTCATTTATCACTTTGGTTAACTCCAGCATTTGATTGGACAGCTGCTTTGTGTTGACCCCTAAAAGAAAAACACTGTGTTAGGCTGAAGCAGAGGCTTTATACACTGGTTACATATTTTCGGTGTTGTTGTCTGTTTGTTCTGGTTAGATTTAGAGGTTTCCTTGCACTTTCACTATAGCACTTACCCAAAGTTTGTACAGAGTCTCTTTGTTGGAAATTACAACCTTGCAAAGAAGCAACATTCTCAAATGAATCACCAACAACCAGCTTGAGTTCTTCTAAACTTTCCTGTGGAGTAAACAGATAGTCACCCCATACAAAAGTCATTGTCTGCTTTGCTATTGTATGTAAACAACAGATGAGCTACCTGGTCCCTGGGCTGCATAGTCTTGAGATCCACAATGCCGTATCCTGCCGGCAGACCTTGGAAGACCGCAGGCAGGTCCCTGACGGTCTCCACCAGTCTACAGTCCAGGTGGAGCTCTAGGCTGACCTGCTCCTGCTGCTGCAGCCCCCTCAGGTGGAACAGCAGCTTGTGCACCTGGCCATCTGCCAGCACCAGGTTATTGAAGGTTACTGAGCTCATCCTCTTGTCACTCCGCAAGTACCGCAACACAGCTACGAGCCCCAGCAGAGCACAGAGGCATTAGTGAATGACAACAGACTTTACACACAGCATGGTCTAATCCACTCTGTATTTTCACCTGTATATTCCTCTCTTTTTTACTCTTAATATTTGGAAGACATTTACATTTGTTATACTTGTGGTTCATTATAGAATGTGGCTCAGATAATACAACAACTCTTCCACTATTTGAAGGGTTGATAAATCAAATCCAGCGCCAACCAGAGCATATTACTTTTGTGTCCTTGGGCAAAACATTTCACCCATGTTGCCTATGTATGAATGTGTTTGTGTGATTGATGTGCTTGTATTAAGAGAATCAAGATGAAAGTGCTCTGGATGTTAACTTAAAAAATGCAGAGGTTTGTATTTGGTTAAGTCATGGTTAAATTGCAGTTTAGATCTGGTTAAATCATGGTTCATATCTGAATTAGTCCTGGTACAGTCCTAGTCTTCTTGATCCTGTAAAATAGTACCTAAAACGCAATATATTTACTGAGGTGAACCATTGCATAAATACAAACAAAAAATCCTCATTGTGCCACTATACCTCTGTTGAGCTTCCCCATCACAGTGAACTCAAAGTATTTGCTGTTGTCCCGGGGGTTGAAGAGGTTGAACACAGTGGTTCCAGTCTTGGGCTGCAGCTTGAATGAGGAGAGAATGAAAGCTTCATTCACCCCCTGTTCAGCCAGTCCGCCCTGCAGCAGGTCCGGGATGCAGTCCGGTGAGGTGAGTAGATCATACACTGTTGAGATATGAATATTTATAACACAAGCCCTTAGTAAACACCGCCTGCACAGACAAGGAGACAATGATGAGGATGTATTTGTCAATCTGGCAGTGCAATCTGGCAGGAGGATTTGGCTTGCTGAAATAAAAACTTGCGGAAAGAAAGTTTGTTGTAGAAATATTGTGGCGTAATTAACAGGAATACAACTCTTGTTTTCAGCTACAGTTAATTCATTGTTTTCTGGCAAAATCATTAGAGGTGGGTAGAGTAGACAATACATTTTACTCAAGTAAGAGTACTGTTACTTCAAATATTACTCAAGTAAAAGTAAAAAGTACTTATCCAAACAATTACTCAAGTAGAAGGTACGTAGTTAAGTACTGAGTAACGGTTTGAATGTAATGTCAAAAGCATTTTAAATCAACAAAAAT
>JAVQKC010173799.1:0-11262 GCA_036025475.1 Philypnodon macrostomus
TCAATCCAGTTCTGCATCTTCATGATATGTACCTGTGTGCAACAGTTGAAAAAGATCCAGCAAAGACTTTTTGAGTTATTGCGTTCACAGTTTTGGCCCGTAATTAATTAATTACATAAGTAATATTCATCGAAGAAGTACCCAAATCGATACTGTTTGGCGACTTCATGTTATGTACCTGTGTGCAAATGTTGAAACTGATCTGGCAATTTGTTTTTGAGTTATCGCGTTCAAAGCTAGGATCTGCAGACGCGGACCAACGTGATTCCATAATATCGTCGTTTCACCGATATAATGAGACATTTCCACCATACAGGACTCAGACTGACAGCCCCCTGATGCAGCTCCATCGGGAGGCCTTGTAAGAATGTGAGGCTATAATTGCTTTATATGTCGGCGGTGAACATAAAGAGAAAAGGCCATGCTGACGGGGAGAGAAGAGGGAAGATGGCAATATTTTTAGTAGCACAAGAATAATTTTTGAGTTTTTATACACGGACAGGAGTGGGGGTAATGCCAGAGAATTTCACTCCTCATTTTGTATAATAGTCACAGTGACGAGTGGCGTTTCTGTGGATTGTTTGAGTGTTTCAACATTTTCGGGTCAAATCATTGTTGTCAGTAATTTCATCATCTCTTAAGTACAATTCTAAAAAGATGTGTGGATTAAAGCTGATAGATGTATTTTTTACATTAAGATAATAGGGAAAATCTTTGACATTAAAAGCTCATCCCACTAGCAATAATAGCAATAATACTGTCCTTAAGCCTGGACAAGCATCAACTTCACATACAAAAAAAAATGGACTTGACTTGACAAATGTGATGTAATGTAATGTAACTCAATTCTTCAAAAGTGGCTTATAATGTTACCATCATTTTTAAGGCATTACCACAAGTCTTCCATTTATAAAAAAAAATCTCTATGAATATGCCTCTACAGTAGTTCATATCTGAACATTGTGTGATCTCTAAGGGTTTTTATATTGTTAACAAGCAATTAAATAATAGCATGAAATAATGGCGTGAAATAAAAATTATATTTTATGTTGGGTACACTGTGGAGAATCACTGTATAAAGTTTCATTGCTCTCTAAGTAAGTGTGTCCAGGGTCCCATAGGGGTCATAAACATGAGGGCGCTAGTGAGGCATTCTTTATTTGACCTCTGTAATTTGCCTCTTTACATTAAATATACACTAGCCTGGGCCATTGTGCCAAAATTCATGCGATTTTGTTTATGGTCAGCAGGATTATTGACTCAATTAAAGTGCTTCAGGGATATTAATTAGTTAATTATTTAATTATTATTCCTCGTAGAAGTACCAAACTCAATCCAGTTCAGCATTCAACTGTCTACAAAATAAAAAAAAAAAAAATTTACTTAATTACTTCATTAATATTCATCGTAGAAGAACCAAAATCAATCCAATTTGTCGTCTTTATGATATGTATCTGTGTGAAAAAATTGAAACTGATCCAGCAATTTGTTTTTCAGTCAACACGTTCACAGGTATGATCTGCGGACGGACTGACGTGACTTGATCTGGTCGTTTCACCCATATAAATATGACACACTTGTACTTTTCTGAAATTGCCTGAGATCAGATTGATTACTCCTCTCCTATCTCCTTTCCTATCTTCTCCCCTGTCTCCTCCATGCTCGTGTGATGCTCAGAATAGATCTAAGACTGACAGCTGCCTCTCCCGCTGGATCCCACCGCGCTATTGCCGCTAATTTGTGCCAATATCTACACACGTGGAGGTGTACGCATTACCACGGGCTTGTCATGATCAGGCAGCCTGGATGTTAAAAGAGAGGCTTGTGTTTACTGTGGGAGGATATAACAGTAACAGTAACCCGCAATACTATAATGATTAAATGAAAAAGATAACATAATTCAGATGTACTGTGAAAATATACAATCCTTTAGAGCTGGAGTGGGGCCCGCCAGGACATCTCAGGATTTATGGACACTAAGCCCAGTTATCAATGGCAGAGGCTGAATGTCCAGATGTCCCCGTTCAGCTCAGAGTTGGCCCAAGGGTTGGCTACATTCAATTATCAGATTTGGAAAAGGGTCCAAAAACTATTTTATTCATAGAATGAAGATTACATAATCTTAGTCCACATGAATTGGAATGTTGACTCTTATATTAACATTTTCTGAAGGACCCCCAGAACCCCAGACAACATAATATTACGCTAAAATATTCATAAGGAAGGAGTGAAATATTAAATAGTTTCATTACAGAAGCATTGACATTTCATCTCATAAATGCAAAATATTGTTGCATTTGACCCGCAGACCAGTAATACATTTTTGTTTTGGCCCCCTGAGGAAAAAGTTAGGGCACCCTTGCTATAAAGGCTTCTGAATGTGCCACAAATAACCAGTAACAGTATTGACTTATTGTTCGACTTGACAAGGTACATTATTTAGATTCAGATTTATTGTCATTTTTATGCAACATAAAAACTAAATACTATTTTGTAGAACCCACACAGTAATTGTCATGCACCAAATGGTGCTACTGGAAACAGCTGAGGAAGAGGAGGAGAAGTTATAGACAAAAAACAGGTCTTTTATTCACCTTAATGTGAACACAACAAACATAATGAGACTGGATGCAGTTGCTCTTGCTTACGCTAATTAGCCTAGCCACAAAAACAAGTGGCCTCATTGATTTATAGTCAATTACTTTGAATGTCAGTGCCGTGGATAGACTAGTGTTACATTTTTGGGCTTTAGTGGAGAGAGCAGGGTGAGACACCAGGTTGAGCTGTATAGGCTTTTTATACATGTGCTGCTGCTAAAGTGTAGGTCTTTACCCATGACTGTTGCAGCGGTTTACAGAGGATGATTTGAAAAAGAGAAATGATCTAGTGACTGGCAGGTCTTTTGTCAAAACTTAATGGGCTACAGCAGAAGAAATCCTCCAGTCTCTGGTAGGTAGGTCTGTCTAATCAAGTACATAGAAGTTGCATTGGAAAAAGTAGCCTTCAATTTCCATATCTATAATGAATTTGGTTGCTTACTTTGATCTCTCCTCTCACATTTTACCATATGGTTGAGAACATGTCTTCTCTTCCTTCACATACCTGTTCTGCCATGGCCACCAACAAATAAGGCAAAACTCTGTATGCTCTACCTATCTCAACAACCCATAGGAGTCCTTCTGTGGAGGCATATAAACAACAAAGATATCAGTAGCTTAACTTACGCCTGAATAATTCAAAACACAGATCTTTGCTCCACAGCTTCAGTGATAGAAGACAGACTACAGAGAGGAGCACTGATCCCACATTAGAACATTATCTGCTTCTATAGGGTTAACCCAGCAGTGACCCGCCTCACTTTGGTGCAGTCAAATGGGTTAATCTGGTTTGAAATCTATCCTCATCTGAAAACTGATACAACAGAGGAGCACAGGTTTTTACCTTTGAATGACATATTGTCTGATCAAGAGTTTTAATATTTTGAATTATTATAATGGATTAGGCTTTACAATACCTCAAGCCTTTCTTAAAGCGCTTACATCTTGAGTCCATTATTCATTCACTCCACAAACACACAGCGGGGGTATTGGTGATATGCTACCGCCCTGGGGTAGTCTGATGGAAGTGTGGCAGCCTATGACCCCTCCGACTACCAAACACCACACACAACCATATTAATTTGTAGGCAATGTGTATTAGGTGTTTTGCTCAAGAACGCACAATTTCAAGCAGAGTTTGACAACCATTCTACCACCGAGCCACTGTCACCCTGAATAATGATGAATTGGATTGATATTTGACTTTCCACATAGGTGGTGGTAAGCTATGTTTGGCAGCACAGTGGCAAAGTGGTCTTTCTGTGGAGTTTTCATAATTCTCCCTGCGTCCAAGTGTTTTTTTTTTTCACCCCGGTACTCCAGTTTGCTCCATCAAACTAAAACATGCACAGTAGGCGAGCTCTTCAGCTATAGGTGCGTCACGATTATAGATCTCATCTCAAGTTCTGTAGACGGGTCCCTGGGGTCTGTGCTCCAGCCACTGCTCCTGACAGGTTACATCATTGAAGGATCAGTGTAGGCAATGTTTCAGGCAATGAAGGTGAAATCGCTCCAAACACACTTTTAGTAGGGATTAATTGTAACCTCGAAGAGACACAAATCTACACAAAAGGACTTATTGAACGACAGGGGAGCTAACCACCAGTGCAGCCCAAGACCATGTGACAATGGTCACTTCATGGTCAACAACAGAGCTTAGAACTTGCTGCCACATTTTCGGTCTCAAACAGCATTGGTCAATACATTTATTAGGGTAGAACAGGATGGATTAGTGTGTAAGCGTCCACCTGCTGTGAACGTTAAAAACACTCAGGACGACTTCTAAATCAGTCTGAAAACCAAGAAACCCCAAAATGTTTCCTTAAAGCTGAGTATACATCCCAGCGGGGGGTAAAGCTGTTCTTTTGAAGTAAGAAGAGAGACCTGACAAATGAATGTGCCCATGTGACGGCCATGGTTGTGAGGTGACATCTCAGCAGGAGCACTACTTTTTTTTACCACCAAGCACAAACAGAGAGGACATTCATTCTTGGAATTTAAAGCTAAGGCATGTTTGAGTAAGTCAGTTGTTTAATAATTCAGATTCACCTATACAATGTAACACATTGGGGCAAAATGCTCCTGCATGCTCCTGCACTGTCAACAGATACACCCAGAGAACCATTTTTACCACCATCATTTAACAACAACATATCTGATTGGAGAAGATGTGTGTTCAGTTGTGAAGGTGTCAATGCTTTGTTTACATACCTGAAAATCAGCACAAATGGTTTGTTCTTGTCTTAAAGAGTTGTCTTAAAGAGTTGTCTAATCAGAGCGTTTGCTATTGAGTCCAAGGGGGAGTTCCACAAAAAATTGTTAGATAATTATTGTGTGTTTGTAGTAGCAAAACAAAAATAGTGACCTAACTGCATCCAAAATAGACTGTGCAAAAAAGGACTTTTAAACTTACTATAGAACATGGTTTGTTTATTCAGTGGCCAAGAGAGCTTTAATAAGATAAAACAAAACACCAACATTTCCATAATTTTGAACCTTATCATTATAAATTCAGAATAAAAGGCAAACATATAAGTATTCATTGAAACATACAAACAACATTTAAGTTAAAATACAATTTCAAACCCAAATTTTCTTAAATACAGAAAAATAAACTGTGGCTACTAAAAAAGTTGAATCTCAAATGTAGAAGTGATTTGTCAGTTTCCAATTCTGATCCTCTTAATTAAGTATAGTGCCTATATTTCTATATATTCCTGTCCTATAATTCTCTAGAGTTTGTATGTCCTCCCCCTAAATATTACGCATATATAGAACAGTGTGTCAGCCCTGCGACTAGCCAGTTAAGGCCCAAATTTTATGGGGGTCGAACTGATATCCAGGACCATCATTCCAGTTGACCATTTTTTCAATGAAACTTCACCTTAACACATATAACCTGGCCCTAACCTTAACCAGTTGATATCCTGAACCTAACCTTATTGTGAGAGTGAATGGTTGATTGTCAGTGTCAGCTGTGCAACTAAATAGCACCTTCCACAGGTCCATAGTTGCAATGAAACGTTGCCAGTAACGTGTTTATTGTCAGTAAGCCTCTTCAAGTTGCAAGTATCTCAAACCCATCCCACCAACTGGTTGATCCTATGTCTGGTTTAGGTTAGAGCCAGGATATTAACTTCTACTTGATATTTAGGTTCCATAAGTATTTCTATTGTCAGTATGTTATGCTTGAACCAGAGAGTTACACTACAAACTAATTGCCTTTTTGGCTTTTTTGTGTCTTTTCCATAAACTGGGACGCCGAAAACTGGCCTCTCTTAAAATCGATAGACACAAACCATAAAAAAGGCTGAGAAGAAGCGGTATTATGTATCTCTATAACCTCTCCATGTTCCTGTGCCCCCGCCCCTGACCCTCACACCTCCCTGTGTTAATGAACTGGATGAGGCACATTATGAAGCCCCCGGGAGACTGTTGCCTGGATACGGGGGAGTCACCGGGCGGACATCTCCTGATCAGGGGAAAGGTTCATGCTTGGACTTGGTGATACAGTATATGGTCACTTTTTCATTGATTCTGGGGCTTAATCAAAAAATAAAAGGTTCCCTGTGAAATGTACTACCCAGAGAACCGGATTATAGCAACAATGCTAATTTGCATCCGCAGTCCTTTGGCAGGTAACAGAAAGACACAAGGAGACAATAATAATAATAATAGTCACAATAAGAGCACATCACAGAACATTACTAAGAGTTCAAATTCAATGGTTATATTGGTTTGCTTTCAACCACTGCTTGAGGTGAGTTTTGAAGGTTTGTAATGTGGGACAGTGTGAAAGACTGTTCCAGATCTTACTGGCCTTTGCAGAAAGAACATTTTGTCCAAAGGCTGTTTTTCTGAGTGGGACCTCACAGAGGAGACCGCTGTACATAAAACAAGCCAATTTAAAACCTTTAAAATTCTCGAAGCTCATTAATTTGTATTTGTGCTAAAAATGTTCAAACATGAGTGCCTTGTGTCTCGTTCATCCAGATGAATGGGGTGATGCAGCTGGATTAGGGGGGCATCCAGATGAGAACATGAACATAGAGGTGGCCAGCTGGTAATTGCCTGGTACAAACCCCAGAAACTATGAGCTTTAGGTGATGTACAACATGGACAGTGGTTGCAGGGCTGACACAGAGACATACACTATCAGACAGCCATTCACTCTCACATTTATTCACTATGGGTCAATTCAGATTCATCAACTCTCTTCACATTTACAGTAGTTTCAAATGCCTTTGGGTTACTGTTTCATTATGTGTCAAATATGACATCACATAAGAAATATATTTTATTTATTGGAGGCTAGATGCAGTCTGGCCCATTCAATAGTATGTGTAGTGATGCTTCTATGCTGCAAAGCTCACTTCCACTTCACTCCGTAAGCCAAAAAGAATGCCATGTGACGATCAGTGAGGAGGGCATTTTTAGCTTCACAGAATTACTTAAATATATAAAACGCAAGGCATGTTTTTGACAAAGACACATACAAAGGTGGAAAGCTTAGAAAAGATGTGTTGAATGTTTTAAAATTGTTTTTCAGTGTTCTTTTGATTTTTCTGTCCAGCTGCTTTGGGCCCAAGGTGGGTTCACTCTTAATGATCATCAGTTAATCACAGGGCTGACACTGACAGACTGTAGATTCACCAGTTTGCCTGTATACATTTTCATAGCAACCCGCCCTTGGGCTCAAAGCTGCATCCTTTTGGCAGTAAGGCAAAAATTCTAACCTCCCCCACATCTTAATTTCTAGTTTGCAATACTAGATCATAACCTTTATCATTATTACATACAGCCATTGAATCTGGTGTGCATCTTGTATTTCTCACTAATTATCAAATTCAATAGAAGAGCTGGTCCCTGAAGGCACCGTTTCCCCGGCGGAGCAGAGGGCAAATCAATAAGAGCCATTACTGTTATTTCACCCGAGTACTGCTGTAAATCCCTGTCCAAACACATCCTCTGCCAGCGTACGATCATCTCAGTGTGTGCACTTCAGAAGCACCGGAGTGTATCAGAGCTGGGGACTCTGCCACAGGCCATATGGCACCATCGGACCAGGCCTGGACACATATGCCAACTTTGGGAGTACTACTTCAGATGAGACAGTAAGGTTTTTTAAAGGGACCATACTGTGTCAACGTGACTTTTCTGAGTCTCGTCAAAATGATACCTGGAATTGTATTTGGTTTTATTCACACAAGTCTGAGTAATACTACATGCTGAGGCACTGACCTTCTGCGCAGCTGAAAGTACTTTAAAAGCCACATGGTAGAAAAGCACCACCTCCTCTTCGGCTGGAGTAAAGTGGACATCAATAGGAGAGTGAAACGTGCACCCAATTATAACGTTTTTAGCAGAAAGAAAGCAACAGCTCCCCAAAAGTTTTCAATAAATGCTGCCTATTTAAGAAAATAAAGACTTACACATGGTTGGCAAATCTGCCGTATCTGCCAACAGGACAACAATCCTGGAGAAACTATGGATGCACCGATATCGATGCTGAACCAGGCCTAGAAGCTTGGTAGGTGACTCGGTTAAGGATGCTGATTCTGGAGATCATTTAATTTCATGAGAAGATGAATATTGATGCAAATTACATTATATAACTCTGTAACTCACAAATTACAAAAGTTAGACATTTTGTGGGTCATCCGGTCTTAGTTTATGTTATATTTCAGGTTTATTATTTCTAATTATACGATGTTAGGAAAGAAATGTCCATATCTTTAGTTTATGCATTAGTATCGGTGAATATCGGGTATCTATAAATCCAGATAAAGCCCAAATCAGGATAGGTATCGGGGCTGAACAATCTGGACCGGTGCATCTCTTGGAGAAACATTTGAGTTTCAAAGTCTATACAAACTCACAAAGCCACACTGCAAGACCAGAACTGGGGCAGGTATAAAACTGGTCAAATCCAGAACTAATCCAGGTTCAAACCAGCACTGAACCAGGAACAGATTAGGTATGAATGATTAATTCAGATCTAAATGAACTATAAAGAAGGTCTAAATCCAGACTAAACCAGTTCTATTGGAACATTTAAACCAGTTAAAAAACAGGATTTAATCAGTGCAAGGTCTTCATCAAACCGTTTCGAAACTTAAAGATTAAAGCTTAAAGATCCTATATTATGCTTATTCTTGCACATGTCACAGGATTATGCAAGGAATGATCAGGTCTAACCCAGGATTATTCAAGGACCCATGTCTATCAAGTGCAGGATTTAGATGTCCCATGGGAGCTCAGTCTAACATGCCTCATTTTGCCGGTATCTTCCCTGTTTAGCTATTTACCTTCTGTTTACTGCACACTTTCCAGCTAGCTAAAAAGTCACTAACCAAAACAACATCTCCTTCACAGCACTGTGACAGTTTTTAACACTTCTATTGTACTTGGCTGTGGGCGTACAGTGTGTTTTACAGCAGAAGTCATTTTTTAAAACCGCCTCGGCTCTCTCCCTCTCTCTTTCTCTGTCAACACTTGGCTGCAGGACCCTGTCAGAACAAGCTGCTGGCACTTACCACACATTCGACTCTCCCGTGAAAAAGATAGACTCTATTTTTAACATGGTATTCTGCAGTGTGTCAGCATTGGTTTTCATTATTTGGTAGAACTAGTTTTATTGGGGCCAGTTTTAGCAGTTCGTTAGCATGTTTAGCTTGTCGTGCTACATTACTTTTAGCACCCACATGGTTCTATCTATGGAGCTGTGTCAGGGCTCTAGTTAGTGAAAGGGTGAGGCCACTGCAGTGTAAAATGGTGGAGCCAATTAGCAGCACACAGGACAGGTTCTGAATGTCACAGATTTTATAGGGAGCAGTGACAGCAGTAAACTGCAAGGGTTAAGGGTGAAATGTCCCTGCACTGTTTGTGTTCCTGCTTTAATACCTTACATTTACTGGAGGGGGTTCTGTTGTATTTTATTTTTCCAGTATTATCTTTGATTATAGTTTGTGGCTATCTTGTTTTTGCTTCTTTACCAGCCCATTGTGTAGCCCCTTGGTTGAGTTCTACACGTTATTGATCTGGGATAGATACAGTTGGCACAGTGGGAACCATGGTAACGACCACGCTAACGGCCTCTTCCGGTCACTTACCGGAATGGATTACAATGGAGAGGAGCAGCTGAATTGCCTTCTGCTCATCAAATACAGCTGCTAATACAAACTTAATGAATTATCATTTACATAACAAAGACCCAAACCTAACTAGGCCAACAAAGTAGTCCAGCAATCCATAAGTGCATTAAATACATATATTAGCAATCATGATCTGCATTACATGCTAATCTAATGGGGAGAGAAAGTTTGCCAGAGACCACGCCCCCAAATCTAACGTTTTACCGACTGTATCTATGGCTCCTATAGAAATTGTCTTTTAATTTACAAATTTCGCAAGGTTAGGGTAAAATGGGATGGGGAAAAATGTCTAACAGTTATGTGCCATATGCTAATGTCCAGGTTACGAATGTATAACACAGTGACTTACTGGAATAATCCAGGTCTAAACCAAACTTAATCAAGACTTGAACTATTGATAATGAAGTGGGTGTGGCCAGTAGGGGGGAGAAAGGAATTTACCATTTATTAGAATTCAGGGGGGCACGTCATTTTAACTTATTTCAAAGACTCGACATGGACTTAAGTCTTTATTTTGTGTCACCAATTAAACAAAATCTGTCCTCGCAAAGCAATCAAATGTACCCTTTTTTACTTACAAGTAATATTATTTTGAAGTACACTTACTGGACTAAACCAGGTCTAAATCAAACTAATCCAAGACTTGCACTGAAAAGAACTATTAAGTACCATGAAAGTACCAAGAAAAAGCCGGAGCTCACCCTTAAAACAGTGAATGCAAGATAAAAACCTAATAATATGCATTTGGATGTCATTTTCACACCCACAGTCAGAAGATCTAGGCCTGGTCCTTTTGAAGTGCAGAGCTCATGTGATCTTCAACGTCTTCATCATCAGGACAACACAAGACATGACATCACACAGAATACCATTATGGAGGAATGAAGCTCCCAGTACTCATCTTCCTCCATAAATTAACAGAGGGAGGAGAACAAAGCATAACGAGAGAGAGAGAGAGCAGCAGTGTTTATGAAGTACTGCAGTATGTAAAGGTACTGTAGTAGGTGTACTGCAATCAGAGGTTGGTAAAGTAGCCAAAAAGCAGTCACCCGAGAGGGGAAAAAACACACACGACAAAATGTATTTGGTGGAAAATCTACTCAAGTCACTGCTTAAATAAAATGTAAAACAGACAAAAACTAGAGAGCACAGACCTACGCCAAGGCAGCTCATTTCCATGGAAATGGAATAAACTGGTCTGAAAATGTGATCTAAATCGGTGCAGTATTTTTTGAATAAAGTTGCAAATAGAAAAAAAATGAAATCCTGGATCCAGACGGTGATCCGGATCACTCCCAAAATGTAATCAATTGTTCCTCGTTCATTCCTGACCTTCCCTGAAAATGTTATCTAAATTTGATCAGGAATTTTATTTTTGCATAAAGTTGCTAACAGGCAAACACACACACACACACACACTCACACACACACACGCACACACACACACACACTCACACACGCACACACACACACAAACACTCACACACACACGCACACACACTCACACACAC
>JAVQKC010173850.1:0-13493 GCA_036025475.1 Philypnodon macrostomus
TTATTAATTAATTACTTAATTAATATTCATCGAAGAAGTACCCAAATCGATACAGTTCGGCGTCTTTATGGTATGTACCTGTGTGCAAATGTTGAAAATGATCCGGCAATTTGTTTTTGAGTTATAGCATTCACAGCTAGGATCTGCGAACGCGGACGAACACCGACGTGATTCCATAATATCGTCGCTTCGCCGATATAATGACAGAGCAAATTAAAAAAAATCCTCATTCTACAGAGGCTGTCAGCTGTGTAAGGCGTGTCTAAGAGGGGCCTTACCTTGACTATACTGATGGGTTTCCTGGACAGGTGGAAGCTGGTGTAGAGCAGGAAGGTCAGGACAAATGTGAGAGCTCGGTACCTGCACAGAGCACAGGAACAAGGTCATCATAGCCCTTAGACATGAAGTAACGCTCTTTCCAAACATTTGATATGATTTTGGAGTGCCAATGCTAGGATATAGAGTGGAAATAAGAGATTATATCACTGTGGAAAAGGCCTCTATTAATCTTAATTTTAGTGACTTGATTTATTGAGCTATGTAAGCATAGTTCATGTATGCATCATACAACTCTGACATTACTTAGTTCAATACATAATTTATACACAATAGAGAATTATTATGGCATAATGATGCTAAATGAAACTTAAGTGGATTGTAAACAGAAATAAAACGTTGCAATGAAGTGTTTAAACTGTGTGTCATCTGAACAGAGGAAGAGCACAGTGTGAGATTAGGGCACTCCCTGAGTCAGTCTCTTCCAGATGCTGAGTGGAGGCCTGCGCAAACAAAAGTGTGAGTACTTCAGCAGCAGCCGCAGACTGTACTATAGAACAGCAGAATAAAACAAACAGGAACACTCGGAGGTGGTGGGATGGGAGTGAACATAAAAAACATATTTAGAATCAGAGACTCTGCACCCACTTTGCCAAATGTCATTCCCCACTTCCTGAAATATCGATATACCGATGTATTGTGATGCATCGATATTGCAGGCTGGCAATACTTAAAAATGTTATTTTTTTTTATATTAAGAAAGTCCACTTATTTGTGAGATACTATTAAATAATTCACCATTCTAAATAAAAAAAAACTGGAATACAGTTTAAATACTGTATTAATTCCTTTAAAAAACAGTGATATATCGTAGGTTATTATGTACAATTGTCACCGTATCGCCATATCAAGCTAGAGACAATATAGATAAAAACACATAGTCCAATTTAAAACAGATCTTTATGCCCAACACAACATAAATCTATAATAAGATTTACTCTCCAACATGTTTGACTCATGCATTCATTAAAATATTTAATACAAGTAATCCAATATGTGGACTGTTTAGACACGCTAAATGCCGATATTATTTGTTTGACTAGCTGTATGTTCATGTTCTTGTCAGCTGCGCCACCTTTCTCTTTATTGTTCCTACCATTTCCATGAGCTGGGGTGTGTCAAACAAACAGGATTGGGTAGTGGGTGTGGGCAGCTAAATAGTTCACAATACCTCAGACTGGTTTGACATAATGTCATCATACCGGATCTCTAGGATTGTCTCTAGGATTGACTTTCTACTGTAACAATTCCTGTGTTCATATAAAAAAAAGACTTACGGTAATGATGTACACTGAATTTGTAGTTAAACGTTTTTCATTGACAGCCGTAGTTTACTGTTTAAGCCAAAAAATACAAAGTCAGCTAACATCATGACCTTAATCTTAATAAAATTGTGATATTATATATATTTTGATATATTTTTTACCATATCTCCCACCCCTAGCCAGCACAATATAGCACAAAACGATCCTTATCTCAGTATCAGAAAATGCAATATCCATATCGCAATCATCTAAATATATATCACATTGGCACGGATTTACATGTTGAAATAATTTTTCCCATTAGAGCCCTGTATGTGTTGTGAGTGACTAAATAAATATATATATATATATATATATATGTTTATTTGATAGGGACAGAACAAAAAGCATTGTTACAGTTTCACATGCAACTGATGCAATGTCCATCTAGCTCAAAACTAATTTGCAGACCAGGTCCCCAAGACAAAACAGACAGAAACAATGAGACAAAGACACATGCATTAAAAATATACAGTACAACAGTTGTGCAAATGTTGCTCTAATGTTCACAGGTTTGAGTGGATTTGAGCCATTGTTAAACTGATTCAGATCTGGGAGGGTTTTTAAATGTGCAGATATGGTGTTCCAGATCTGTGGCCCTTGTACTGTGAATGAAAAAGCGTAAAGGTCAAATTTTTGTGATGATTGCCTTGATTCAGTCCTACTTTGGCAATCTTGACTAGTAAATAAAGGAACTATTTTTGCTTGCATCAAAATATTGCTACAATATTGAGCAATGTTCAAAAGTAGTAAATAAAAGCTAATATTTTCTCATTTCATGCAACCTGAGTCAAAGGTTATGACTAGATAAATGAGTATTGTTGAATGGAAAATGTCCAAAGTGAAGAGGTGAAGTAAGCTCACTGAGTTAGTAAGTAAGTAATATGGAAGGAAATAATCTCACCACTGGTCTCGGTCAAACGACACCAGAAAGCGGATCCCGGGAGGAATAGGAGCCATGGCGCCCAGAGATGATGTTGCACACCAAGGATGATGGGTAACAATGGGTCACGCACAGAGGGGTAAGGTGCCTCCACTCATCACATTGTGCTGCTGAAAGAAAAAGTGACGGTAAGGAAATGTTTCACAGCAAAGGTTACAATGTAGTTGTACTGATCAAGAACCATTATTATATTATTTAGATTTTTTAGTCCTGCTTTAGGCCTTTTACCCTGGTTTGGACATGGCTTAATCTTAGTTAGTTGTACTGCATTATGATACTAATATATTCTTGGGTTTAGGTTAGTCAGGCAAAGTGGTACTCTATCAATGGTACTCTTTGAATATTCTTCAAACTTGACAGAACTGTAAGTCTCACTTGACGCTGCAGTGCAATGTTTGACCGAACTCATTCTCAGCACAGCGAAGCACTCTGCAAACAAACTGTCATCAAACTGTGAGGAAGGAACAGACTCCTCCAGCTTACACAGATCAGGACTGAACCAGGACTGGACCAGGACTGGACTGAACCAAAATCGAACAAACTGAACCAGGACTGATCCAGAACTAAACCAGAACTGATTCAGGACTAAACCTGTACTAAACCAGGACTGATCAAGCACTTAACCAGGACTGAACCATTACAAATCCAAGAATGAGCCAGGTCTGAACCAGGTCTGAACCAGGACTGAACCAGGACTGAACCAGGTCTGAACCAGGTCTGAACCAGGACTGAACCAGGACTGAACCAAAATGGAACAAACTGAACCAGGACTGATCCAGAACTAAACTAGAACTGATTCAGGACTAAACCTGTATTAAACCAGGACTGATCAAGCAGGACTAAAACAGGACTAACCCAGCACCAAACTGAACAAGGACTTAACCAGGACTAAATAAGGACTCAACCAAGACTAGCCAAGAAGTCAGTACTGAACCAGGATTGATGCAGCACTAAGCCAGGACTAAAGCAGAACTGAACCAAGAATAACTAAACCAGATCTAAACCAGGTCTGAACCAATAAACCAGTGCTGAACCAGGAATAAAACACCACTTAACAGGGAATAAACCAAGAAAGCCAACCAGGAGTGAACCAGGACTAAACTCGAACTAAATGAGTTCACTAAGGACTTCAAATCATTCAAAACAACACAGCTTTTTGTAATTCTATTAGATATTATATAATATCAACCAGCTCATTGGTGGTCCACGTTAGCAGCTGAGATCCTGGCCCCAGCGGAAAGCTAATCCACACCGCTGCTCCAGTTGTTCTTCTGCGGCTGTAGAGCGTTCAGATCGCCGCTTGAAGGGTCTAGAAACCCGGGTGCACCCCTAGAATCCTCTTGTTTCGCTCCGAAGCTACTATATTGATCCAAAGGTAGCTTTGAATAAGGATCTTTGTATGTCCACGATCCTCTTCCTTGTTGTGTGACCACCACTGACGCCACAGCTGTCGTGTCACGCTACTCTGACGTCATCACGCGACACAGGCTCGAGGTGCGCATGAGGAAAAATTAAATTATAGGTAAAACATTTGATTAGGGCTAGTTTGCTCCTTAGTCCAGTTTATGTTTGTATACAAAATAGTAATAAAAGAGTCTATACAAAATGTTCAGGACATTTTCTTACAGGCCCATAATGCTGTATGCTGGATCATTTTCTCTGTGAGAAAACATCTGTGAGAAGAAAAATCGTAGTGCCTCGAATAATAAAATTTGAATTCTATGCATAGACGTTGCAACGTAATCCACCACAGGTGGCGCTGTTGTAACAGTGAACCATCATGGCTGTATGACATTAATTGCAGCGTTAACCATTCATGCTTCAGTCCCCCTGACCGTGGTCGAGAGGAGGGGAGATGCTTCCTCCAGGGCCTAAGTTGTCCTCTTCGGGGTTAACTCCCTTCACTTTATGTATTAAGTAGTGAGGCAGACAGAAACAACAGTACATAACACTGTACATTGGCTCTGTATCTAGCTAACTGCCCTGGTCGCTGTCTCTATCAACTCCAGACTGCCACTCATCCGCTCCGCGGTCTAGGTCTAGGCAGCAGGCCACCGGCCACGCGCATGCCCTCACGCACACATCAAGTATACACTATGCAAAATGTGTCTTTTTTTATTTGATTAAATTTTTATTTTGGCTCTACATCGCCATGGGCATCTCCCACTCGCCTTCGGAGACAGGAAGAGGCATGGTCCCGAGCGGCTTGAGGATAGCAAGTCTATTCTGGATAGTAAACAGGAAGTCGTTGCCCTGGTGATAAGTTTTGGCCTGGTTTCTGTTGAGATGTAGTCCTGATGATACTTATAGACCTGGTTGAGACCTCCAGTTTAGAGACCTGTTTAGTTCTGGTTTAGTCCATCTGCTTAGACACAATTTAGTCCTGCTTTATTCAGATCTGGTTTAGTCCTGCTTCACAGACCCAATGTAGTCCTGGTTTAGTCTGAGTTAATAAGTGCTGGAGGTTGTGGGAGTGGAGCAGCTGGCCCCAGGGTCAGATACTGTTTATGCACCAGTATTTTCAGTGCCTTATCTTCAAGACCACGGAGCCGGTGAGGTGGGACCCCTGTGGTGTCCCCCGTCAATGACTAGGACTGTCTCCTCAATTATGAAAGCAACACAGCTCCAGAGACAGAGTAAGGTAATAATAAGTCTAGTCACTCAAAAAGTGCTTCACATATCTACATTCATTCTGTGTGCCTACATGACAGACATCTTCAGACCATGGTGGGTCATGTTTTGTAACAGCCAATACGACCAGGCTGCACACTATAAAGGTGCTCTGAATCGTAGTGTTCCACAAATATGTTCAATGTCCTTTATCATCATCATCAAAAAATACATGGTTTACCTCCATTCATGACAATTGGGCTTTCCGGGCCCTTGTTTACATGTATGCACACAATAATCAGAAACTGTACTGACACATAGTGGTTAGAGGCACAGATACAGACCAAAAAGACTCTTAAAAGTGTCTTGAAAAAGGACACAATACCAATAAGAGCTGGTTGGAGTGAACCACCAACCTTTCAATTAAGGTCTACTCTCTGCTGTCTTTTATAATCTGTCTCTGTCTGTGAGGGGTATGTGCTGATGGGATGTATAGGGGTGTATAGGGGTGTATAGGGGTGTATGTGGGTCAGTGGGTCTTCATCCACATCCTCATCCGACGGCCATGAGCTCCACTGCTGCTTCCTTTTCTTGTGTTCTGAGCACTGTGTCACTTCCTGTCTGGAACAACGGGGCATTGTGCAGGACAGGAAGGGCTCCAGGCCCCACCCGCTCAGGTCGGACTGACAGGAAGCTCCAAGCAGCACCTGCCAAACCCCGCACATGTGGAAAATCCCTCCACTGAGAACTTTAGGCCTTAACCAAATGCTCCAGGAGTGGTCACAACAAAGTGGGCTTAAAACACAAGCATACATTTATAGTTTTTGATTGTGGTTTGTTTGTCAGCTTCAGAGCATTTAGGCAAGAGCAGTCTGTCACTTAGAGTGTCCCAGGGTGTGTGCAGGGTGGAGGGTGGAGGGTGGAGGGAGTTCCCTAGATTAGGGGTTCCCCCACGGTGGGTTGTAAGGCCCCGACTAGGGGTCACAAGATGATTTTCAGAAATAAATATTTTTTATTTTTAAAATAATTGTCAGGTTGATCGTGAACTGGGTCTCCCATATTTCAATCTTGGTCCGTGCCCTATTATCTCGATACAATCCTCCTCTTCATGATACTTTTTGAAAATGAGTCTATATATTCCACTACATCTCAGATATATATTCAAGCACTATAGTAACAGTGGCTGTGTTTGCCGTAGTATGGCTGGAGGATGGAGGTCTGACAGAGGCAGTGACAGCTTGTGTGGCCTGTGGCTCCATCAGAACCACATATGTCCCACTAAAGCGACCCACATCTCTGACCCACTTCTGCCTTTTGGACACAAAAAAGAGCAGTTTGTCTCTAAATTCACTCAGTCCTATCAGGGGCCCCAGGGCCCTCTGCATCTTATGAGCACCAGGGGGTGATATCTGAGTAGCACTGCCCACTCTCAATCTGTGAATGAACTAAACAAACAGCTCTAATCTGATGATCTGATGGCTATAGGATCTACAGAGGCACAGATAGTGTCAGTATCACAGTGAGGCTTTAGGAGGACACACTGTGTGTGGCTATCTGAAGAATGCCCCTGAGAGCTGTCACTGCAGGGGTCAAAAACATCATGTCTGAATTAGACATGCTTTAGTTTGGTTTCTGATGCGAAGGAAGGGTTGAGGTGGTGGATGGTGAAGAGATGGTGTTAGAAGAAGTGTATATTTGGTTTGAGATGGCTGTCGATATTATATATCCTTTATTTATTCTGGTTCAGTCTCAGCTGTACATAATCTACACAGGTGCATTCTGTGCATTGTATTCTGTTTTAGATTGATGTATAGCATTGGGGACCCACAACCCAACAATTTAAAGTTAACTGTAAAATCTTGAGTGAGCGTAACACCATCTCTAAAGTTACACTTGGACACTAGTCCCTTCAAATTAGTGCACCACTGCAGGCGTGTGCGTCACATAACCTCAAAAACATTAGTGCAGCCTATGGGGCTCTCTAAACAAGTGTGCATGTTGTAATACTGCGTAGTGATAAACTCTTACTACATTCTTTGCTATGTTTAAATAATATGTTTTGGGTTTTTGGCTTGGTGTATATAATCTAAAGGGGGTTTGTTAGACTTTAACTTGTGCTGGGTTTTTGTGACACAAGTGACATATTTTGTTCATAAAAAGCTAAAATGGACACATCACACACTTTCAGTTCCAAAGAAGAGACGCCACGAACAACAACTTTTGAAAGACTTCTCATAAATGGCTTAATGGTACTTATCGGTGAAACAACAATATTATGGAATCACGTTGGTGCGTGTCCACAGATCCTACCTGTGAACAATAACTTAAAAAAAATTTGCCAAATCAGTTTTAAACTTTTGTACACAGATACATTTCATAAAGACGCCAAACTGGATTGATTTTGGTACATCTAAGATTAATATTAATTAAGTAATTCATTCATTACTGCTCAAAACTGTGAACGCAATAACTCTCACAATAAAAAGTATTTTCCGGATCTTTTTCAACTTTTCTAGACAGTAATATATCATGAAGACACTGAACTGGATTGAGTTTGTTAATTCTACGATTAATGCCAATTATTAATTAATGAATTAATGCCCTAAAGCACTTTTAATTGTGCTAATAATCCTGCAGAACATAAACAAAATAGCATGAATTTTGGCACAGTGGTCTGGGCTAGTGTATACTTAATGTACATAGGCACATTACAGAGGTCAAATAAAGAATGCCTCTATAGCGCCCCCATGTTTATGACCCTGATGGGATACACTTACTTTGGCAGAGAGCAATGAAACTTGGTACAGTGACTCTCCACATTGTACCCAACATGAAATATTATTATCTCTTAATTGCTCGTTAACAATATAAAAACAATTAGAAATCACACAATGTCTGATTAAGGTGCCCATTGGTGCCATAGCATTTGGGGCAGATGTATGGGGCCGTTTCTCCATACACCTTGCTGTTGGGTACGACAATGTATTAACACCATTTATAAGCACAGACTGGTCTAAACTGATCTGGGCTTAACACTGGAACAAATCAGGACTAAATTTAGATTAATGTGAACTAAACCAGGCCAGGTCTTTGTGCCCTGTCACATCAGAATCCCACAGATCTGTGGGAGTGTAAACACAGCGTCTGTTTGTGTCTGACTTTGTGGCATTTCCTGTTAATGACCTGAATCTTCCTCTTATTCCATTATTAGAGGGGGGTCCATTCAAGACACAATGTTCATCAATGTTGTCCAGAACTGAAACTTGAAGTGTGTTTGTCATAACCTATTGACAAGAATAACAAGCGCAATGACCTCTTTTGTTTTGTATTACAGTTTTGTCAACAGGAATAGTGGTGTGCAATACAGAGGACATGTGTTTCTCAAAGTTCCACAAATACACAGAAAAACACATATGTTTCACTGTATTTCTGCTGCTCTAAACAAAAGACCTTAGAGAGGGCCACATTGTCAAAAATGAATTAAAATTCAATTACCGAGGAGGGCCACTTGCTGAGGTGACCGATTTCACTTTACCAAACAACCCCTTTGGATGTATCTGCGTTGGCCACATTTGTTCTGGCAGTTTGTTTGTTTTTTGCCTCTAAATCAGGGGTGTCCAAACTATAGCCTGGGGGCCAAATGCGTCCCGCAGAGCAATTTTTTGTGGCCCACCTCTCATTTGGCCCAAATTGTCCTTTTAAGTTTTTTATATTTTTCTGTGTGGTTATAATATATATATAATAAAAGTGAAAAAAAACCTGCCAGATGAAAACCCAACCGAAGGGAGTTTTGGTGATGCGAAATCAGTCACCTAAGAAAGTTGCCCTCCTCGGTATACATTTTTGACAATGTGGCCCACAGTAAAAAAAGTTTGGACACCCCTGATCTAAATTATACATGCGGTAAAAAGCCTTAGAGAGATCATAAGTGAATCATACAAGGTGAGCTGCCTGGAGGACTGAACTCTGAATGGTCAAACAGAGTGATATAGAAGCAGTTTTGGAAAGAGTAAAAAATATACAGTACTTAATTATTTGGTTCCCTCATTGACAAACTACTTATGCCTTTTGTTATGCATTTGGAGTCTATTTTGAACCTATTCCACCTTTTGTTTTGTTGATACGTTTCTGTAACGACAATATTGTGATATTAAAATTATAATAAACGTCTGTGAACTGATACCACTACGGCTTTGACAATGTGAGAGTGACTCAATCCTTCCAAATATGTTCACTTTTCTCCCCTGAACTCTGACTCACTGCCACCATTCTTCTGAGTTTGATAGTGTACAGTCCATGTGTTTTGTTGTACACAGATCAACCCCTGTGGCAGAACGGCCCCCGGGCTCCTCATTTGTCCCCTGCAGCACTGTGGTCATGTGGTGTCATGTGCTCACAACATGTTCAGATGTAAGCTGCACATCTGCTGACAGATCAACTCCCACTTCCTCCAGGCCTTTCATTTTTCTCATTTATTTATGACTAAATAACAGGCCTTGCTTCTCAGTTATGAATATGAACACACAAGAGGTCACCACTAGGGCTGCACCAGTAATCACAAGTTTTGTGTTTAAACAAACTCACAAACAATCTTGGACTGACCCAGGTTTACTAAATCAAGTCTAAACCTGCCCTAACCAGGTCAAAACTAAGCCAGAAAGAGTTTTTTATGTTTAAAAAAATAAAAAATAAATCTGGTCTTAATCAAATCAGCACAAAATCAGGTCAAGTCTAAATCAGCATTAAACATGATACAGATCTTCATACTAGTCAGTGATGTTTATAAAGGCTAATCATTTTGTCTCATCCTCAGTTGCCCCTAAGAACTCCCTTTGGATGTCAAATCTATAGCATATTTCTTCTACAAGTCCCTGAACTGCCCTTCACACAGTATTCCAACAGAAGACATGAGCTCATTTTTACTCTGTAAAGATTCATTTAGTCTATTCTTCTATCTTCAGTTCAGTTTATCTTTTGGAAATCTTTTAGCATATCAACAAAGTAATAGTCTTTAGTATAGGTCTAGTTGGTAGTAATGACAATAACTTAATAGGTCTAATCATTTTTTGTTGATTTGTTGATATTTAGGCCTATATTTTTGTCTGTCAATAGGCAACTAAATATATATTTTATTTACTGTAGACAACACTGTAGAAACGTAAAATTCTGAATATTTTTTTCCGACCAAAATGTGAGGTTGAACACAATTCGGGTTGGGCATGTCAACACGTTCACACTGAGGTGACAAGAGGAAGCACTGCGCGCGTGGGCGGAGAGGAATACCGTTACACGAGCACGCGCGCAACTTTTGGGGCGGGCTCGTGCTCCTTCTGTCTGTGTCCATCATTAACTCCTCACTAACTTGTGTCTGAACTCTGAAGTGGAGCGGACTCTATTCACAGTTTACCCACGGATTACCCGACCGGTACCCACCGCACGCGCCGCACTAACCGCTGACCGCACGCGCAGGACTACCCACGAGGACCCACACACACCAACTCGAACCCAAACTTGAGTCTCCATGCGGCGGGGCTTTCACTCTGTGGGGTTTTCCTGGCAATTAACCAGCGTGAATTTCCTGACACGGACCGTAGACAGCGTGGTTTTGTGATTCTTGACCCGGTACCGTGGGGGAGACGTGAAGGAAGGAGGCGAGGAGCAGCGCACAGTAGGCTATAAGGGAAGACGCGTGAAGACCCAACGAGCGGTTAGTCCTCCTCAGTCCTCACCCAGTCCAAGTTTTACTGCTGATTTTATGCATCATCTTCAGGAAACGGATTTTTTCTAAAACATATATAGGCTATTACTATTTATGATGAGGGGCCTTATTTATTTAATTTAATTTAATTTATTTGCTTGACTTATGTAAACACAAGGGAAATATACGCTCTGCCATTGGTACGTTTTGGTCTGTTCATATCAGCTTTAATAATAATTGGTTATTTGTATTTGTTGTACAGTCAACCAAAGTGTTGATTTAATTTCTACATGAAGGAATTGGGTCTATCAAAGTGAGAATGAGCAATTGTGGAACCCTCTACAAGCTGTGTTTAAGTTTTTCAAACATTGCTCTGCCCTGTTATATAGTCTGTGGTTTAAGTCCTACATTTTTCATGGGCCCTTCCTGGTGGTCCCCCACACAGACTCAAAGTGTTCCTGTCCGGTGTGTGTCTTCCTTAGTCCTCATCATGAGCCCCTGGTCCCGGAACCTGTTCCTGGTTTCAGCTCTGGTTTTGGGCCTGTTCTTGTCTGTACGTGGTTACACCTTGAGCCAGGAGCACAGTATGCAGTTCAGGGGCCCCGGGTCCTCCATGTTTGGATACTCCGTGCTGCTACATCGCCACAAGTCCAACAGCTGGTAAGACCTGCATTCTCATCTTACTTTACCTGACTTATGCTTAACTCTAACTCAAGCTCACCCTGACTTCATTTAATTCACTGTAACTCACCCTGACTCTCTGTATCTCAGCATGACTCACTGAAACTAACTACTACTCACCATGTGTCTATCTCACCTTCACTCTCACCCTGTCTCACCCTGTCTCACCCCGGCTCACATCACTCACTTCCTTTCATATTCAATCATCTTAACTCACCCTGAACCACTCCAACTCTCCCTGACTTACTCTTACTTACCCAAATGCATTTGAACTCTCTCTGATTCACTCTAGCTCACCCTGACTCACTTTGACTCTCCTCAAATCACCCTAAGTTAAATTGATACACTCTAACTTGAACACACACCAGGCAGTGAAAAGAACCATACAGCCTTATTTGAGAAAACATATTTACATGACTCATGCCCATTTTTGGTCCATATTCAGGCTACCTTATAACATTTAGTGATTTGCATTTTGATTCGTCAATTTGGCAAAGGATATTTTAGGACCGTTCCTGACTGGGACTGGTCCAGAAAGATGGGACAGAGGGAGGCTTGAAAGATGCACATTAGGAGCCAATCTGTATGAATAGGGCCTGTGTGAAAGTGAGCTGATCAACATTCAGACAGACAGACAGACAGACAGACATTCAGACAGACATTCAGACAGACATACAGACAGACATTCAGACAGACATACAGACAGACATTCAGACAGACAGACATTCAGACAGACATTCAGTCAGACAGACAGACAGACAGACATTAAGACAGACAGACAAACAGACAGACATTCAGACAGACATTCAGACAGACATTCAGACAGACAGACAGACAGACATTCAGACAGACATTCAGACAGACATTCAGTCAGACAGACAGACAGACAGGCATTCAGACAGACAGACATTCAGACAGAAATTCAGACAGACAGACATTCAGTCAGACATTCAGACAGACAGACAGATAGACAGACAGACAGACATTCAGACAGACATAGGGACTAGTCCAGCCATTGCCTCATCATCACAATTAAAACATTGATACCAAAGAACTATTGCTTAAAAGTGTTTGGGCCTGGCCTCCAGTAACTCTATTTGCTCATGTCCACACTATGCTGAGGTTGGGGGTGTTGTTTGTGTTTTGCTTGGTCATATGTGTTATAAGTGGCATGATGTTGTCTGTTGTTGTCAGGTTAGTAGTGGGCGCTCCGGTCTCCAACTCTTCTAACCCACTGGTGCATTCTCCTGGAGCTCTGTACCGCTGCAGCCTTCAGGACCCACAGTACAGATGTCACCTGATGAACGCAGGTAAGTGTCTGCATCATTAGCACCTCCTTGAGTGTGGTTTTGGGATAGCCCCTTTGATGTATTTTTCCCTGTGAGACCTACAGAACCATAACTAACCTTCATATAGCCTACACTGAAACAGCTGTGTCATTTACTGTCCTCTACTTGGCTATATTTATTTATCGCGCTTGTAATTACACCAGCTTCTTGTACTATTTATTGTGACTTTGTTGTATTGTTTGGTGCTGCTAATTTCTTCTGTTGATGTATGAATGCTGACACTGGGCTTTCTGTGTGATTGTGCAGAAGTGAGCAGCTGTGGGAAAACGTGTGAAGGAGAGAGTGACCACCAGTGGTTAGGGGTGAGCCTGTCCCGACAGCCAGGGCCCAGCGGCGGGCACATCTTGGTAAGAACACACTCAAGACATCATGAAGCGGTGGTTTTCACCACATAGTTACTGAGGAACTGGCTAACCACTGTGGTATCGGCTCTGCATTCCCCTCAGCCACAATACCCCTGAAAATCATCTTTTGTTTCTGAGTTTGTCAAGCCTATATATATATATATATATATATATATATATATCTATATATATCTATCTATAGGGGGGGGTGGGGGGGGGGTGGTGGTG
>JAVQKC010173860.1:0-10602 GCA_036025475.1 Philypnodon macrostomus
CTGCTGCTGAGGTGGCAATGGAGGAGAGTGGGATGGTTCTGCTGCTGAGGTGGCGATGGAGGAGAGTGTGATTGTTCTGCTGCTGAGGTGGCGATGGAGGAGAGTGGGATGGTTCTGCTGCTGAGGTGGCGATGGAGGAGAATGGGATGGTTCTGCTGCTAAGGTGGCGATGGAGGAGAGTGGGATGGTTCTGCTGCTGAGGTGGTGATGGAGGAGAGTGGGATGGTTCTGCTGCTGAGGTGGTGATGGAGGAGATGCTAATAAGTCACTGATAGCAGTAATTTTCTGTAATCTTGGCTCAATGAACTCATGATAATATATTTCAAGACTGAGAACTCATTTTGAGAACTCATGATGTAAAGTTATGTTGTAGTCAATAAGTAAGCCACTTCAAACTACTGTAGCCAGAACATGCTTCAATTTCTCACATTTATGTCTCAGTTTTGAGCTCTTGCCTGTGCTTAGGTGGAGACCATAGGGGATGCGTACATGGTGACCTCCGGTTTACCGAAGAGGAATGGGAACAGACATGCTGTGGACATCTGCCACATGGCCCTGGACATACTGGCCTTTATGGGCACGTTCCAGCTCAGACACCTGCCACGCATCCCGGTCTGGATACGCATAGGGGTGCATTCAGGTACAGCATTTAAGCTTTATTGTGTAAAACTCCAACTACTGGTCAATCATTTTGAAATGTTTTTACAATTTCTTAAGTATAAAATCTCCAGAACTTTAAATGGAGCGAATACTTCATGTTCACAATAAAAACACTTTCCACATGTATAGTTGTTGCCATGTGACGTAGTCAACAACAAAAGTCAACAACAAAAAAATGCAAATGCCGTGAATCTATTTGCAAGGCGCTGTTGACCAAATTAAAGAGGAACTATGCAACTTTTTACTTTACCAAAGTCAGTGTGAGCCTAAATGAGTCGTTGTGGGGTGAATGAAGCTTCCTTGCTGTAGGATGAATGTCCCTGGAAGTCTCGGGCCAAGTCACAGGTCTCACCAAAACCACAAATTGCTTTTAAACAGGCTTTTACAGAGAGAGCTCCAAGAAATAAAAAGGTGCAAAATTGACACAGACCTGGTGTTTTTGTTGTTGAACAGTGGCTTTATGATCGTCTAAAGTCTATATATAAAGTCTATAGACTTTGTGTTTTTTTTCTGTGGACAGTGTTATTCTCTGAAACTGCAGGGGGTGCTCTGTGAAGTAGAAATGTGACCAAACCAGTGAAAAGTTGCATAGTGTCCCTTTAAGGATGGTGTTACACAGTTTTTGGTATCCATTTCTAACTTATGATTTCTTTAGGTCCATGTGCAGCCGGTGTAGTCGGGGTGAAGATGCCCAGATATTGTTTATTTGGAGACACGGTGAACACCGCGTCTCGTATGGAATCAACCGGACATCGTAAGTGCACACAAACGTAATAAGAGAGTCATAGACATGATACATGTGGCCTGTCCACTGTCTGTAATCTATTCTTAGGCCTTATTAGTTCACAATGCACACAATTACAGAAATGACCAATCAATTTAATTGAATAAAGAATGTTATTTTTCTAGCCTTGAAGATACATGTAAGTCAGCCCACTATAGATATCCTCAAAAGGACTGACTGCAGGTTCGAGTATGAATACAGAGGAGAGACTTTTCTAAAGGTAAGGATTTATATATGTTAAAAGTACAATTGAATTTAATGGTTGTTGTTTTAAGGGTAAAGGAACAGAGACGACTTACTGGTTAACAGGAGAAACAGGGAAGACCTACGACCTACCGACTCCACCCACAGCGTAAGACACATGTTTTTATATTGGATAGCCCTCATGTGTTTGTTAAAAAATTATATATACTGTAATTATGATGAAGCTCTTTACTGAATTCATTTTAGGGAGTCAAATATTGTGGTTGCACTTTATTTCACAGCACAGTAATACTATGGTAATAGTGCTGCAATAAACAGGTATAGTAGTTTGGTAGTTAATTACCAAATTTGTTATGGTTAATGCCAAATTTCTCTGTAGTTATATCAGCGAAGCGACGATATTATGGAATCACGTTGGTCCGCATCCACGTCAAAAACGAATTGCCGGATTAGTCTGAACTTTTGCACACATGTACATATCATGTACAAACACTGAACTGGATTGAGTTTGGTACATCTTTGATTATTTACAATTAATGAATTCAGTAATTAATGCCCTGAAGCAGTTTAATTGAGCCATTAATCCTGCTGAACATAAAGAAATTCGTATGCATTTTGGCACATTGATCCGGGCAATTGTATATTTAATGTACATCGGCAAATTACAGAGGTGAAATAAAGAATGCCTCAATAGCGCCCCCATATTTTTAAACCCTATGGGACTCTGGACATTAACATAAAATTAACCATATTTACATGAACTATATTATTACCTGTTTATTACCATTTGATAAAAGGAAGTACTTTACTAATATTATACCATTATTAAGTAAAGCTTTGAATAATGGCCTAAAAGTGTTTTGTGCCCCAGCTGCGTATTCTCACGTTAGTCTACTATTCACAGTTCACATTAGAATCATCCATTGTCTTTCTCCAGAGAGAACTTCCAGCGTCTGCAGCAGGACCTGGCTCACATGATCGTGGAATGTTTGGACCGGCGCTCCAGGGGGTCGGTCCGGAGGAAGAAACCCACGTTGAGTGAGTCCAGTGAGGGGCAGAGGGACCCAGACGACAGTGAGAGCGAGCCGCCGGAATACTTACATCTGGCCACTGTGGACAACACTCTCAGCACGTTTCTATAATATGGACTAAGGAGCTCAGAAGTGGCATAGTTAAATAAGGACAATACAATTCAACATAATGTCACACAATACATGAGTTCATCATTACTAAAACTGACCAGATTGGACTGTCTACAATTCCATACAATGAATACATTATAGACAAACACCATTTTGAAATCACAGGGCCAAGTTTTATTGGGAATGGTGACAATCATTGATGTAAAAAATGACCTGTTCCATTGATAGTCAGTAAAGGTTTTGTCTGAGGCTTTACATTTCATGGGTCACATTTAGTTGTATGTATAACGGCAGAAAAAGGTCCAGCATCAGCTTCTAACATTTGCTGCACCATTTGTTTTTGCACAGAATTATACACACGTAAAAACAAGGTGCGCGATGAAATAAAAACGTTCAAGTAAAAAATAAAACATCATGCAAATAAAACATCATGCAAATAAAACGTGTTCAAACCAGCAGACTTCGTTACAGTGATATTACAAGCTACAGTCGAAACCTTAGGTAGAAAAAATATTCACTAAATACACTATTAACATTAACACCCCTTTATCAGTAACATTCAAAAAAACAATAAATTATTCAACACAACATGTAAAAATAGTTGTAAAAAGATATTTGATATAAAACAGCTTGTTCCTTCCTCGGGAGCTGCAAGTTCCTTCTGTTTACAGACACACAAACACACTGCAAGTACAACCCTTACCGCCATTATCAGATTAACACCAATATTTATATGTTACTGTAGATAATATAATGTGCTGTTTCATCTCAAGGCACAAAAAATAAAATAACCAGTCTTCTGCCTCCATTTAAAGTCTAGTCTAGTCCTCTAATGGCGAATAGGGTTGATCACTCTATATAAAATGATGTTGACACTCACAAATACACTTACGACGTTATGCAGGTACTAGTTTGTTCTAAAGGTTATCAAAATGTAACAAAAAATGACAAATGCTTTCTGATTGTCACACTACACTTATTTTTTTTTTTTTTCAAAAGTGGGGTCTGGTCCCTTTCTCATAGCGAATCATTTCTCTGAGATTTTGCGGACGGGGGTATCAACACAACACTGAAAACACCTCAAAAGTCCCTCACTTCTTTTGCTCAGCCACTGACCAGCGTCAGTCTTTGGTTAAGTTTACTAAGATAGCGTGGTCAGGGCTCGCCCAAGCCACCCCTCTGCTTCAGTGCCACCTGTAAATCGGTGTGCCTTTTATAACAACATCAAAATAGGTTCAAATCAGAAAAAATGACTAATACTAACATGTGCCAATTAGACTATAGCCTATTTGCCACATTAAATGTATATTCACTCTGGTGCATGTGAACAGAGCAGAAACCTCAGAGAACACTAAAAACTACAGCAGCTTTTGTCTGGACGACTGAACTGTATTATGTTCTATTAATTACAATTATATATAAATGAGATACACTTTATGAACGATACAGCTTAGCGATGTTGTGGTGCTGCATCAGGTCAAAGCCATAAGGCTATATCCGTTTTCACAACTCTGGGAATATGATATGCCAATTGAAATAAAATAAATGTTGTTGTGGAACTTGAGAACATCAGAAAACATTTGTGGTGTCCGAACAGTTGTCAGTGTGTCTCATCTGTCTGTGTACGAGTTTTACATACACCCTGCCCCTGAGCCTCTCTGCTGCAGGAGAGACAGGGCAGCGGAGCACGGACTGACTCTGGTCCAAAGGGTCTAGAAATGGACCAGAGTCCTGTCTCTGAGCATACATGTTGTACTGTTGTTCCTTACAGCTGCTCAGATAGTCTACAATGAGTCACGACGTGACTTGCGTGATGTGCGTCATGGGAGCGGCTGGTATGGGGAGCTGGGGGCACTAAGCACTCGCATAGTTCAAGTGTGGTCATCTTCCTACGTCAATATGTTGAAAGGTAAAACATTGCATCTTCAGGGCTTTGACTTTTGATATTTTTACTCCGCTGTGAATTGGTTTATTGTTTCCCATTTGATATGCAAAACACATACAGTACATGTAATGACAAGCCTTGAAAAAAAACTAAAACGTGACTTGGCAGCTCCTACATCCGGGACCCGTGAATCTGGAAAAGCTGTCACAAAAAAAAATGAGAAGATAAATCAGATACAATTTCAAAACAAAGTGTAGTGTATACATTTAAGGAGCTCTGTTTCAAAGTATGGGCTGCTGTGGTAATGACAATGACGATGGTCATGGGTGGACAGTATGAGACATGCACAGTGAGTGAAACATACAACTGTGTCTGTTTGTATGTCTGTTGTGTGAGTATTGTGTTTGTAAATAAAAAGTGTACCCAGAAAATGAACTGACCGTAATGAATTTTCTATAGAGAAATTAGCATTAGCCATCAAATATCTTACACACAAAATCTAATATTGTGTGCTAAAAGCTACATCAAATTAAACGTCTAACCGTCCAACCAGGCTTTGACATTATGTACGTGTAGCTGATATGTCGTCTGCCAAAGCTGCATTGTTGATACTTTGCTAGATTTGGCTCGTGCTAATTTCCAGGTACACTTTCTGTTTACAAACACAAAAGAGGTCTATAGTGTGAGCACTGTATAATGGGATTGTGTATAGGGGCTGTACACAGACCAGAGGACATCGAACATTAATACAGAACTACCAAGTCATGGGTGTTCCATGTCACTGCATTATAACGGGATCACAGACACTACTCTAGTTCGAGTTCACAAAATATCTCTGGCCCCATATACAGTAACACTGGGTTTTACATGGTTTGTCATGGCTCCAGTGTTGAGTGAAATCATTGAATTAGGACACTGCATATTAATCAACATATCAGCAGGCGAACATCAACGTGAATATTTCAGAATTAGCACAAAAGCTAAATTTACTTGGCGTGTTTTAGATCTCGCTACAGTGATGACCGACGAGCATCTGACTGTATTTTATTTACTATTGTAGCTGAATGTTGATGAGTTGTTGTTGCTATGATTGACTAAAACAGCGTTCTCCAGCTGGAGCTTCAGACAAACGTTTTCCATGATACAGCAATAGAGGAATATATTGTATTTTAGAGATTACATTATTATCATTTTCAAAATGTTTGACAATGCTGTCTTGGGCCGGCGTTTAGCTCGTCCGTAGTGTCCGGCCCATATTCAGAGCTCGAAATGCTCGGTTTCCTGTCACTACGTCCTGTCGATTTAAGCTGAGGCCAAAAAATATGTTAAATAACATGTATGACAATGCAGTTCCATGGAAACCCCAGACGACTCCCACAGACACAGTCAAATCTACATCTGTCACTGTCACGTGTGTACAGTAGTCTAGTCTCTCACCGAGAAACATGACTCTAAAGCCACTCATTTGGTGTCGTTTCTCTCCCTCCCTCTTCCTCCACATCCTCTTTGGGCGCCTCCTCCTGCATCTCGGCGGCCTTCAACCGCAATCAAGGGTGGAGGATAGAGTATCAAAATAATATCAACAAAAACAAAGACAAAACGACAGTGTACGAACAGACGGATGAGTGAGCGTGAGCGGACACAGAGAGGTAATATAATCTATGAGCACAGGAGAGAGGAGAGAGGAGAGTGAACAATGAACGTGAAGTGTTGTGAATGACATCCGCCTCAACAGCCCACTCCAGATCTGACATTACTGCTATACAAAGAGAATTATCTCACAGGGTATAAACCATAATAGTCTGCAATAAAAACATTCCTGGCTCACTGAAACTACATCAAACCTGATCAAATGTTCCTGGAGAGATCTTGGTTGCAGGGTTTCTGACGCTTGTGTTTAGTGATGGTCTGTTGGTGGCACATTTACACCCCATTTGCCTAAAGGCAGCTGTGGCTACAGAGGGAGCATACCACCAATAGTGTGTGACAATGGAACCAATAAAAATGCAGTCAGCTGTCTATCATTTTCATCCAAACCTTTGTCGTATAGGGCAATATCTGAAAATGGGAAAATGCCAGACACTTTTTGACCCACAAGTTGAGAACCACTGGTCGATATTATATCAATTTTCTAGCGTTTCTGATTGGTTTATAATATATATTTGGTAAACTCAGCCCTTAGAGTGCAATCAACGAGAGACACTAACTTGAACCCCAGATCTTGGTGCAGCCATTGAGTCCAAACAGAAATACACAGAATAATAAATAGAGTTTCACCTTGGTTTTATGGCTTTGCTCTGTGCCCAGTCCAGACCCCGGCGTGTGAAGCTCCTTTGATACGACGCATAAGAACTCAGCCTGGTCCTCTGTGCCGTAGCTATACGACGAGCCAATGTTGACCATCTAAAAACAACCAAAAAACAAAAAAAACAAAAACACATACAGAGAAGAAAAAAGGCTAGATCAAAATCAGAAGAATATAAATTTGATTGAGAAAACAAGCAAAGCAGAAGGAGCTGAAATCCCAAACTCAACCGCCACAGAGAGGACACCCTGCTGCACACTGAAACGTGGACTCCACAGAAAGCAGCTCCAAACGAGTGCACGGGGGCAGTGGCAAAAAAATGACATCTTTGGAGACTGTGTGTAAAGCGTACAGTAGCTTGCATGCGTTGGAATTTGGGGTGAGGAAAGATGAAGGTTTGGGGAAGTGGGGAGACTCTAGATTTCTAACGTGAAAGAGCTGACCTTGTTGAGACCACGAGAGCTGGAGATCGATGTACCACTAATTCATCAGAGAGGAGCACTTACAAGTATATATACAAGCTACTACTTTCTAACTGGAAAGAAATTCAAGCTTAGTTTACGTCATCGATATATTTCTATATGGGTACCGTAATCCGAGCCTTAATCTGAAACTGCATTCATGATTAGTTAAGCCCTTGTCTTAGTTCCAGTTAAATCTTGTTTAGAAAAATTTAGTGAAAATGTAGTCACTAGCATTAACTAAGCTCTAGGTGGATACTACCTGGTGCAAGTTAGTTGGTGAAACTTTAGAATAGCTCACCTCTGTTTAGCAGTGATATATTTACATTGAAAGAATTATAATAATGAATACGCAATTAATAGATACCCAATTAATTTAAATTCTTATAACAGTAATTCATTGTTTACTAATGCTTAACCAATACTTAACTAACACCAGTTAGTGCAGAGCCTTCATTTTAGATTTTAGATTCTACCAATTGGTTTTCTAAAGAGTGGTTTGGGACCCAAAGGTTCTAATTTACACAAAAGAATCTCTAGTTTGGGTCCAAAAACTGAATACTGCCTGCTTCCTCCGACTATTGCGCAGCCCTTAGTGTACTTCAAATCTACAGTGCTTCAAATCTACAGTAGGGTACTTCAAATCTACAGTACTTCAAATCTACAGTAGGGTACTTCAAATCTACAGTATCTACCCTTAGTGTACTTCAAATCTACAGTAGGCTACTTCAAATCTACAGTAGTGTACTTCAAATCTACAGTAGTTCATCAAAAGACCCTAGACGAAACACTAAGATAGGACTCAAAAACTGACTGACTGTCTTCTAGCACAATCCTCCGTGTGATCTATTCTAATCTGCTGTGAAGGCTAACAGGGCTGAGGTCGGGGTTGAGGGGTCATGGGTCAAGGGTCAGCAGCAGCGTGAGTCCAACCCACAGTCCAGAGTAGTCCGGTGCGGGGCTTTCTGCAGGCGCGCACGCTGACCTGCTCAAACTTCCAGC
Organism: Philypnodon macrostomus; assembly: GCA_036025475.1. Lineage (NCBI taxonomy): Eukaryota > Metazoa > Chordata > Actinopteri > Gobiiformes > Eleotridae > Philypnodon > Philypnodon macrostomus. The sequence continues at coordinate 8,444 of JAVQKC010173860.1, forward strand.
CGTCCGACATCGTGGACACCATCTGGGTCAGCTCCTCCTCCTGGCACTGAAGCACTCGGTACACATGCTTAGGTGGGACCTGCTGAGAGGACAGGGCACGGGTTAGGATGCTGGTGTGTGTACTTCAACACTGGAGTGGAGTCTGCATGTCCTCCCCGGGTTACGGTGGGTTCTCTCCCCCACTTGCTACATCCTTACACACATGGGCTCTGTCCTGGGAGTGGATCCCTCCGTCACATGGGACCCTGAGGTTTCTCATTTTCTAAGGGTCTACAGACAGGGGGCAGTGTTTTTGTTGGTTTGACTTTTGTTTGCATCTCATTCTGTAAAGCCCTCACAATTCTGTTAGGGATATGCAAATGTAAATTTTAATAGAAGACTGGCTTCCTCATCAAGTGCAGGACTGGTAAATCTAACTTGCCAATAGTGAATGAATGAATCTGTCAGTATAAAACTCCCATTGGTTGGTCAACATCACTGCTTTTCATGCTACATCTTTCATTTAGAGAAATTATGACCACTGACAGATGAAGTGAATTATTTTTTCATAATGGCGCCTGATGGGGGTCAGAGATATGTTATTCTTTAGAAGCAGTAAGGTAAACTTCGTTCTTCTCTGTAAGACGTATCATTACCCAAAGCGTATAAGCACAATTAAGACAGTCCAGCAGAGTCTGTGGGCAGTTCATCTACGTCTAAAAATACATAATCGTTCTTGGCTGCCTCCATCACAGCATCCTTTTAGTGCAAATGCCAGGGCACCACAGCACATTTACCTCTAGGCAAATGACGCCAGAGTGGGTGTAGTTTGTAAGGCCCACACAATTATATTATATAAGTAAATACAGCTAGTATGTATGGACTTGAATATCATACCCTGGGATATAATGGCCTCATGTAGAAGCAGAGAAGTGTGAAATCACCAACAAAGTCCAAAGGCACTGCACTTAAGCACGGATTTGATTGTTGAGATATTTCCGGATTGGGCTACACATGAAGTACATTAAGTTCTGTTATATTGAGTCATTAATAATATGGGTACGTTTAATGCTTGACCAGATATGTGTGTTACATAATGCATTCTTAGTAGTGCTGGGCGATATATGGTAAAAAGATCATTTCCGTGTTATTTATTTTCCGATTTTGATGTTCATAACCAATAATAATGGGTTCACTTTGTATGTTTTGTTTCACACAGGAGACTACCGCTTTCAGTGTCTTCATACAATTAACTCCAAATTCAATGTATAGCCAATCCAATGTTTAATTGTTACAGTAATAATGATGGTGAAGAGCAGAGCATAAATGACGAAACAATCCTTCTAGATTAGCTTCACAGAACAAACCCCCCCCCCACAGTCCATAGCGTTTCTATTCTGTACCTGTGTGGCTTTGGAGTCTCGCTCTGTGATTCTGTCTTTGATGAGTTTGATGAGCGGGGTGATGTTGTAAAATTCAGCCTCCTCCAGCACTCCTTAGAATCAAAGACATACAAATATTAGCTCTAGAAGTGAAAAAAATAACATTAACATTTTTCACATTTCAATTCAGACCTTCTTCAGCCAGCTCTTTGTTGTAGACCAGTTTGCCGTGTCGTAGGTAGTTTAAGATTGGGCCAAAGTAGGTGGGGTCTCTGTCGATCACATAGGCCCCGCTCTCATCCTGAGAAACAGACGTGTGCAAAATACAGCTTTAATTCAACGCACGATCATGTTTATATACATTTTTCTTGATATGGCAATTGCACTTGTTAATAGAAACATCCATAACTAATGGAAAATTTAAAAAATGCCATTATGACATCCACTCAATGTAAATCTCATTTGTTTCTCTCTACAAGGAACTGCAGTGAATAGTCTATGCCATAGTAACATCAACAGAAGGGCAGGTCTCCAAGGATTTATAAGATATGCACAGTCGAGGGTGACACGGGAGAATGTTCACTCCCAGACAGAGGTGGTAGAGTACCCAATAATGTTACTCAAGTAAGAGTACCGTTACTCCAAAATAATGTTACTCAAGTAAAAGTACCATTACTTCAACATAATGTTACTCAAGTAAGAGTACTGTTACTTCAAAATAATGTTACTCAAGTAAGAGTACCGTTACTTCAAAATAATGTTACTTAAGTAAGAGTACCGTTACTTCAAAATAATGTT
>JAVQKC010173864.1:0-18524 GCA_036025475.1 Philypnodon macrostomus
GGAGGTCAGTAAGCACAACCAGAATTAATCCATATATAAGGCGCTCCGGATTATAAGGAGCACTGTTGGTTTTTGAGAAAATTAAAGGCTTTTAAGTGCGCCTTATAGTGCAGAAAATACGGTAAATATTAGAAGTTATTTTTTTTTAACCAACAGGTTACCATCTGTCATCTGTACAGGCCGATACCGATATTAGTCAAAATACCGATACCGATGTTGAGCCGATATATCATCACTAGTTCTTACAGATCTTAAACATTTACAATAATAGACAGATACAAAAATAAAATCCTCTAACCACCCTTACTCACACTGTCATTGAAATGTTTAGAAGTCTCAAACTGTTGATAATTGTGTTAATAATTGTGTTTTGATTTTGGCGACAGTCTGTGGGAAGCGCTACAAGAACCGTCCTGGTCTAAGCTACCACTACGCTCACTCTCACCTGGCCGACGAAGAGGGAGAGGACAAGGACGACCTGGACTTGGAGCCGCCCCTGCCGATGCCAGAGGAGCCTAAGAGTGAGTAGTGTCACCTGCAGGACTAGCGGCAATACAGAGCATAATATAATATTCAAGAATAATTCCTGTCTCGTTTTCAGCTCCAAAGAAAGGCCCAGATGGTCTTGCATTACCCAATAATTACTGTGATTTCTGCCTTGGAGACTCCAAAACCAACCACAAGACAGGTCATTCTGAGGAGCTGGTGTCCTGCTCTGACTGTGGGCGCTCAGGTAGGTCAAAGTCAGTATGTTGGTAAACAGTGGCAAAAGAAATCCAACAAAAATCATCCCTTGTTCCAGGTCATCCATCCTGCCTGCAGTTCACTCCTGTGATGATGGCTGCTGTGAAGACGTATCGCTGGCAATGCATCGAGTGCAAGTGCTGCAACATATGTGGCACTTCAGAAAATGATGTAAGTTCAAGGTTTTCTCTGTATTTGAAAGTATATGTAGTAATTGTATATGCAGTATATTACAGTATAAACGTTCAATCTTGTGTTGTCCTAGGATCAGCTTCTGTTTTGTGATGACTGTGATCGAGGCTATCACATGTACTGTCTCAATCCTCCCATGTCTGAACCTCCAGAGGGTGAGATGACCACATACAGACTATTCATTGTCTTGTGAGTGTGTGTTTTAAAATCTCCTCCCATAATATCTCTGTTGTGTTTTTATGTACAGGGAGCTGGAGCTGTCATCTATGTCTAGCTCTTTTAAAAGACAAAGCCTCTATTTACCAGAATCAGAACGCCCCACAGTCGTGATGTCTGCTGCTCTCCTGCACATCCTCATCTCTCACCGTCCCTCGTATGCTTGCCGTTAGAAACAGTCAACACAAGTCAAAAGCATAAAGGGAAGTCGTATTTCAAAAACTGGTCTCAATTAGCTTCACAAATGACTGTTACACTGTTTTAAGTGCTCCAATTTCATTTTATCTTCCTTTTTTTTGCCAAATTAACCAAATACTTCAGTAATATTCAGTAAAACACAAGCCATATTATTATTTGATTTTATTCCATACAACACATCCTCATAGAGCTACTGCAAAATATGTGCGTAGAGCAAAAAGCAGTGGCACATCAATGCTTGCTCAATGTACAATATAAATACATTTATAATATTTATAGATTTCTATGGTATATATATGGATTATATAATTGGAAAACTGTGGTCAGGTAGTGTATTATTTTAGTGCCCTCTTATTGGAAGAGAGAGACCCAGTCTACATGTTATGGCACTTCTGAAAGCTTATTTATTTGTGGTTAGAGGGACTATAAAGAGAGTAGAAGTATATGGCTCACTTTCACAAAAATGGCCCAAAATGAGACTTTTATGGACCATGGATGCATTATTTCTGGTAAAATAATTGTAATCATGACACACATTATGTTACATGTAGTTGTCTGTTTGCATCATCAAGGGATTCGATTTTTAGGAGTCAACATGTTGTGATTGTTAGCTTGTTTTATGCTGGCAAAGTCAAGCAATACAAAGGTGTGATTGGTAGCAGTATACGTTTACAGTGTGTTATCCTGTACATTATTATTGAATTGATTGGTATAAAACATGAAAATATGGACAGAATTTTGGATGACCCTAAATCATTTTATACTCACTGGCCACTTTATTAACTAGTGTGGTCTTCTCCTCAACGGCTTCATCCTTCTGCATAAATGTTCCCTTAATACTGTGTTATCTTAAACCAGTCTCTGACCTTTGGAAACTGAAAGGCATTTTCACCCACAGAACTGCCACACACTTTATATTGAATCTCTTCAAACCATGGTTGTATGTGAAAATCCAAGTAGATCATCCATTTCTTATATACATTGCATGATCTACCGGACGCCGTAGTCACTTAACTCACCTTTCATTGTTAAGCTTTTGAACTTCAGCAGGTTTACCATGACAAAAATCCATTGGTTTGATGCAGTGTTATTGAAATTTTTAGCAAGTAAATCAAACGCTAATAAAATGACCAGTGAGTTTGTATTAAAATGTGCATAGTCATTTGAGGGACTGCTTTTTATCATTGCATTTACAGTTTATTATTCAATTCTTTGTTCTGGGACAAGCCTATATCGCCTGGCTTTGAATTTTTACCTCAAACAGAACCAGTTTTTAATGGTTATAAACATACTCTGGGTCAATAGGAGACATACAACAGCTGCGGATTTGTTTTTGTTTTTTAAACTGTTGCACATATTACAATTGCATGTTGCCTGTTTGTCTGCACTGCATAGTGATGTCAGCATTAGACGAGATAGGTGTTGGAGAGTGCTGTATTATACATTTACCATAATATCATGTTCAATAGCCAACTAACATTTACAACTTGGTTTATTTTCTCATTTTACAGGTATTTAGATACAGATATCTCTTTGTTTTTATATCCATCAATTATGTTCTGATGTGTGAAGAAACATGTGGGACTTTGAGGTGAAGTTATTTTCTAGTTAATCCAGTGATCAGTTCGTTCTGAGCGGCTCTCGTTCAAAAACAAGTAGCTAAGCTTATAAAGTGATTACGAGACGGATAAATGGTTAATGATGGCTTTTATATGCACAGACTTGAGTCAATGTAAGCAATACACAAGTGTCTCTAGTGTTTGGGTCAGAGCCGTTCAGAACTGAGCTGACATTGCAGTGTAGTAGGTGATTTTTTTATGGTGGACTGTATTGGGAATGTGATAGAATGTTTTATTGTTTTCCCTGGAAAATAAATACTAGGCACTATATTCTCTGGCTTCACTGTGTTTTTTCACAAGTGGTTAATGTTAAAGGTACTTACACTTTATTTGACAAACCCCTAACTACATTGTATCTACCTCATTAAGTACAATGTAACACAGTGTAACAAACGTAACCATTCTGTATGTACAGGTTTTTGGGGGTGGCAATTTTTAGTAACTAAGTTGAAACTGATGTCAAGTTCTAATCATTTTGAGATTTATATATAAAAAAATATATATACATTCAAAGCGAGCCATATAAAAGGCACATTTTTAGATCAAAACAATTACTTTGTATTCCCACTAGATGGCTGTCATGCACACGCAGCTCATTCACACTGAAACCATGCTTGAAACAGAATAAAGAGATTTGATCAGGTCTTATTGCACATTTTATTGCACTCAGAAATACAACAGTCGTCTATGATTCAAGCAACCTCTAAAGCAACATTCACAGCACAAACTATATAGAAGGAATCATTTTTGTAATTTACCGTTAATAAAAAAAAAAAAAAAAACTCCAATACAGCAGACACTTGTGCTGAAAACATGTTACAAAAACAGTAAGTAAGGACAAATACAGTGTCATGAATTAACAATACATTTACCAAAGGCTTTCACTTGTGGGATTTTCGCCTGATCCCCACACAAATGTTTGTACTCCACATTTTAATCTAGTGGGATTGTGGTATTACAATAAGTGGATAAACTGCAAGGATAAGATTATAGTAACTAATATACTTGGACTTTCCTCTAGTCCTTAATATACTCGGGCACACACAACACATATTAAAATCCATAAATAAATCTGCTGTACCATTAGAAATTGCAACAATATTTATACCAAAACTACAGCGGCTACAACACACCATGGTAAAAAACAAAATCTAGGTTTTAGCCTCGGTTAGACATGTTCATAGTTAAGTTATAATACATTTAATAGTTGTAAACAATATTAATTGTAATGTGCCTGCAGCCTGCCCTAAATCAATACTGAACTGAAATAATTGCTCAACGCATTATTCTGACTTTTATTTCTTACTAAATAAGACAAAATTCATTCACTCAGCTACACAAGGAAGTCTAGGCTACATTATCTGTTCAAATATTAATTTAAAAAAACACCACAAAACATCACTCTCAGACATTCATCTTTTGTCAAATCTAAACAACTTTAGTAGTATGTGTAGTGTTCAAACATACTATATATAAAAAAGAAAAATATCATTGCTGGAACATTGAAACATTAGTATCATCAGTGGCACCAAGTGGAAATGTGTTTGTGCTTAAATGTAAAATATTTCTTAGTGCTTCGTCTTTATAAAACTAGAGCAGCAGATCTATGCAGCATCTTCGCCTAATAATGATCCATACAGTAAAGTGTGTGTTTATTGCTAACAGATGTACTGCAGATGGAGGCTGCTTTTGTTTTCGATGGAGGAAGTACAAAATTCACCCTCAACAGCTTTTCAAACGAGATATTAAACAATGTCAAACTCTGCTAAACATAAAGTAAGACCTCTGAAAATGAGTTAACGCTCACTCTATTTCTCCATTAGCTTGTAAATATAGTTCTTTTATAGTCTGTAAAATTTCTCAATATAATCTTTCATCTTTAAATGTAGTGCTACAGTTAGATCTATATATCTACTATCACATAAAATGACATTCATTTTATCCAAGGGCTAAGGCCAACACTAATTTTTAAGCAGTTTTTCAAGTACAGTATAACATGACTAAACTAAGTAAATCTATTAAAACTCTAGGGCAATTGAGTAGCTTTCAAGACGAGTACAATTTACAAATACTACCAAATAACAATATTAAATTCTCGTTTGCAGTGAACTGTTTATAAATAAATAAATTAAACAAAATTAATAATTGAAGTGTAGCAGGAAATGCATCACAATATCAGGTAGCTGAAGCTGTGAGCACTAAGGGACATTTTGTTAAATAGTTTTTTGTACATCCACATGGTTCACCAGATCCCCAAAATAATGTTAAAGCTCATCTTAGTTATTGCTTCTCTTCAACTTGCTTCACTGAAACAGAAACAAACTAAAAACACAAAAAACATCTATTTGGGTCTAGCCTTTTAGCCTGTCATGTTGGCTTCAGGAAACACCAAAACAGTAGTGTAGGCTTCACATCTGTCCGAAGAGGATGGAGCAGAGTAAGAAGACGGCGTAGAGGAACATGAGGCCGAAGCCGAGACGACGATCCAGCTTCCAGTGGTTCAGATGTACACTCATCACCTGGGCGCAGAGCAGGTACATATTAGGCTACAGTTATACAGTGTTTTTCAAGGTATATATAATTGCGTCCTATTTGTTTATTCCACTCTAGGGGTGGGCGATATGGTGATAAAAGATCGAATTGTGAGTTTTGATGATCTGCTAATCTCGGAAGATCGATGAATCGTGCTACAGTGCTCTGCTCTACACCAAACAAACAATGTCAGTGTTCGAATTCATAAAAAAGAAAAATTAATAGGTCTATGATGGACATATACTGACAAAAAATACATAGTCAACTAAAATCAGGATATAATCTAAATCAGAATTTTGCCTTAGTAAAATCTAAATCAGAATTTTGGCTTAGTAAAATCTAAATCAGAATTTTGGCTTAGTAAAATCTAAATCAGAATTTTGGCTTGATAAAATCTAAATCCGAATTTTGGCTTGATAAAATCTAAATTAGAATTTTGGCTTAGTAAAATCTAAATCAGAATTTTGGCTTGGTAAAATCTAAATCAGAATTTTGGCTTAGTAAAATCTAAATCAGAATTTTGGCTTAGTAAAATCTAAATCAGAATTTTGGCTTGATCATGGTATTGTATTTTTACCACATCACAAACCCTGCTCTACTGTGACACAGGAAGTGATAAGCTGTTTCTGTAACCTATCCTACGGCCTCTCCGACAATCACAAATTAAACTATCAAATAAGTAGGTGCAGTGTCTTGCACAAGCACACAATGGCAGTATGAACTGGTTTGATCGGGAATCAACCCCACATCTCCTGATTAGTGGACAAATTGATCTACGACTTGAGCTACCGGCGCCCATTGTAACAAGCTTTTTAGGGTTCTCAAAGGTCTATATATAAACAATAATAATAACCAAATGCAGTTAGGCTAAACATACACTAATCAGAAAACACAAACATAATGTAGTATTGACTCACTGTCAGTAATACAGATGCCAACAGCAGGACGACAGAGTACACCAGTCCTTTATTATTGATATGAACCTGGAAGACACAAGAACATCATACTTTACTCATTTCCCCCAGTTTGAATCAGACTGGTACAATTTATATGTGTCCATACCACTGAGCCATGGTCCACCACAAGAGTCCTCAGAGCCCAGGGGAAACCCAAGCCCAGCAGGATGTCAAAGATATTGCTGCCGATGGAGTTAGACACAGCCATGTCCCCCATACCTGAGAAAGAACACAGACGTCTCAAATGAAACAACAGCATCATCTAAACGTCCGAGAGAAAGACAATATACCTTGACGTGCTACAATTAGACTGGACATGCAGTCTGGCACACTGGTGCCTGCAGCCAGGAAGGTGATGCCCATAATGTAATCTGGGATGCCTAGTGTGGAGCTGATGATGGTGACCTGAAAGAATCATCACCCACATTTATGAAATGTAAAATCATTCTTCACTTAGCTCCGCCTGTGTGATATATTTGAATTCTCTTACCATCCACACCATGAGGTAGGAAAAGACAGCGATCCACAAAGTGGAGCCCACAAAAGAGGCCATGAACCATCGGTGCCATCGCGGCCACACACAGTTAGGCACAGTGCAGTACAGCAGGATGCCCAGAGGCCACGTGATCACCCACTTCACCCGCGCACACCAACCACCTGCAAGAGGGGGACTGTCAGACTGAGCTTTCAATAAACATAAAGCTATGGGTGTCACAATCCGAAGGAAGAATGTGGCGCTTTATATCTCCAAACATATAAGAAAGGTTTTGTTTGTTATTTTTATATGTGAAGACTAATTTCTGAGTGATTGAGCTGGTATTGCAGTATCTCACCAGGGATGCGCCAGGGCCTGAAGGGTCCATCGTCATCGTCCCCCTCCTCCTCCTCAGTTTGTCCCAGCCCTGACACCTGTTTTTCTCCTGACTCCGTGTCTGTGATCTTGGGTCTTCCTCCTCCGTTCTCCAGCCCACAGGAGCCAGTCCTCTTGACACTGTTGCTGCTGGACGCCCTCCTCGACCCGGGGCAAGCCTCACCGTCTTTCTCGGTCTTTGAGATCTGGATCAGCCTCTGTCTCTGCCAAACAGGAGACAGATATTCTTAAAAGAACTATAAATGTGTTAAGTTTAAAGGGGCCGTATTAGTCCACTATTCTGTGCTTTCAACCATGTTATAATGTTTACTGTCACGTTTATTTTTGGTTAATTCCGTATGCTGAGGCACTGCCCTTCTTGGTAGCTGAAAAATGCTTGTTTTCACCTTTCTACATAGTTAGATAGGTGGAGAAACCCCTACTACTTTTTATTTTGCATTGGTTGTAGTAGTGAAGAAGAAGAAGAGACCTAATCTGAGAAAAAGCAACAGTTCCCAGACATGTTTGAACAGATTTTAAATGAGAAACAAAAATCATTTAAAAGTGTATAAGCGATCATATGGTGCCCTTGTATTACTGTAGTCGTGTACAGACCTCACTGATGACCATGCGTCCTGCCATAGAGAGCCTGGTGCGTGGAGAGAAGTGAGGGGTGATCATTATTCTCAGTCCAGCCTCAGAGAAAGACAGTTTATGTGGGTTTAGGATCAGCAACTCATCCACCATAATGACTGGAGGAGGGTCCGGCCCAAGAGCTGAAGCTATGAAAAAGAACCACTAATAAAACACCTATAGACTTTATTACGAACTCAAACGTATCCTTCAATTACCTTTGCTCAAAAGCACATTGGACGTGTTACAAGCAGTTTGGTCGTCCACCATCTTGTCTTCTCTGTGCTCCTCTGATCTGGAGCAACATGGTACCGAGCTCCTCCGACACTGACGAGTCACAAATGCCATGAGTTGTGAATTAAATCTGCAAAAATATTTAGACTTTAGTGTGATTACATGTAAAAGATCCTTTCTTGGGTAAATACTAGAGCTGCACTATATATTACAAAAGTTAATGCAATAACAGCAAACACAAAATATGTATTTCAAAAAGTCCCTTTAATCTGACATACATTTGCTTCCTTCAGTGAAAATGTGTTGACTAAATAGACATACTTAAAAGTCAAATTTTAGTCATTGATTGATTTTTGAAGTAAATAAAGGTTCCATTTCTGCTTAATTAAACTTGCATTTAATTATCTCAAACATATCAATATCACAATATTCAACATCATTATCAAAAATGGAATGTTCTGCTCATTGTGTGCAGCCCTGGTACATGCATGTATCATTTGTCACTTACTTCATGATTATTATGTAGATGCCATATAAGGTGATGAGGAGGATAGTCTCCCACCTACACAGTAAAAACAGACTCGTTAGTATGCATTTGTGAAAAGAAATCAAGCAATCCAACACCTAATAACGATGTTTTGGATCTACAGTTGTTTACTTAAAGTCATGGCCACTTTATTAGGTACACGTCTAAATATTTGCTGATGCAAACAGGCAATGGTTGTACAAAAAATGACATGTTTTTTGGCCAAACACTACTGTTATGAAGTTTGTAAATGGAGAATAAAAATAAACTTTGAAGGTGAGTATTTCAGAAACTGATGATCTACTGGGATTTTTACACACAGTCATCTCTAGGGTTTACAGAGAAAATATCCAGTGAGTGGCAGTTCTGTGGGCAAAAGTGCTTCGGTGATACCAGAGGTCATAGGTAATGGCCAGTGGTTTGAAATAATAAAAGGCAGCATATGAACGCTCATGTCAAATGTTGAAGAAGAAGACAAGTCTGATATGCCAGCCCCTCCTACAGGGGTCTGGTCCCTTGCTCATAGCTTTTTGTATGTGATTTTGTGGACGGACCAATCACAAGCGGTCTATGAGCTGCAGTGGTGTGTGTTTTGTTGGCTTTGTCATATACAAACTTTACTAATGTGAATTATGTCTAGTGTTTCTGATCAGAAGACCACCCTTTCTTAGAAACAGGGTGTACCTAATAAAGTGACCAGTGTGTATTTCACTAATGTGCATTGGCACTCATACTTTACACATTGTTAGCAAGCTGCAGTTTGGCAAAGTCAGGTTCAACACAAATCTTCGTGTATCTAGAGAAATGGTGGTGAGGCGGAATAAACCTTGGCTTGCCACAATGTGATTTAGTGCCACGATAAATCACTAATGAATTCACTCCTACAACCACTGGACATTTGGGACACATAAATCTAGACTTTCATTAGCGCCACTGACAGCACAACAGTGGACCCCCAAAACAACCTGAAGATGTGCATGGCATTTAGAGAACATAAATTACATCAACAGAAACAAAGACTAAAAAAACATTAGAAAACGGTCTTTCTTGTTGAACCTAACAGCCTTTATGTCTTCAAGTTTAACAGTAGGATGTCACACAGAGGCGTAGATTGATTTGGTATGATTCCTCTTCAAGCTGAGACCACATGCTGCAGTCATTATGAATTTACGATTTGAGACCAGGCATAGAAAAAATAAGAACTATCAGCTCTTCACCGTCATTTTTACTGTAACAATGCCAGAGTTCACATTAATAAAAAAAAAGATTAGTTGGTTGGATGTACATTGAATAGAGTTAAAACCTTTATGAAGACACAGATAGCAGTAGTCTTCTGTGTAAGACAATAAATATGGAGTCAACTAATATTGTGATAATTTGAAATTGTGATCTTGGCTTAATACAATTGTGATATTATATTTTTAGCATATCACCCAGCCCTGATGTGAAGTGTGTAAAATAAAGGAGAAACTCACCAGACAACTCTGTCATCATATATAACCTGCAGGAAGAACGCACAGACATAAAAAAGTGAAGAATGGCTTTTAATAAAACTAAAGTGAGGATATTGAAGAGTCTTACCAGGATGAGAGTGAGCACAGATAAGATATAGTACATTGAATCTCTGAAGAGGGACCACCACGTCAGGGTCACTGTCTGAAGAAAACAAAGACACTGTTATTTATCATCTGACCCTGGTCTATGGTGTAAAGTAGGTAATCTGTTGTGTTTATTATTTTACTTTAGACCCTCTCCTGGCCTCTACAGCAACATCATATTGCAGTTTGATACTTTGATAGGTAGTCAGTTTTAAGATTTTTAGCATTAGTTTAGTTTTAGTTCATTTGGTTATTTATTTACACCTTTAAGTTATTTTGTTGTTATACCTGTCCAGCAAAGATCCCACTCAGACCGATGATGACCAGGATGTTGAAGACTGCCGAGCCAACAATGGTGCCCACCCCGACATCTCCTTTAGTGATGAAGACTCCTGTAACATGATACATGTTAGTGGTGTAGTCATTAGTCAACAATATACTAACTAGGTCTAGGTCATGAGCAGAGCTGAGGGGGAGCAAGAGGGGGCATGATCCCTTTCCTCCAAAATTGAGACCTATACCTTTTTGCCTGGATCCCCTATTCCTCCTCTATGGTTTAAAGTGAAAAGTAAAATATCCAGTGAGCGGCAGTTCTCTGGGCAAAAGTGTTTAGAAATGCCAGAAGTCCGAGAGATAAATAGCTACTAGTTACAACCAAGATGTAGAAGACCACCATGATACCTGCCCGTAGAGAAGTAGACGGTAACAAAATGGCTGATCAGCTTAATAAACAATCTTTGAAGCAGGACAGTTTTATGGAAATCACTTTTAGTAAATGTGATGAAACCCATTATTAAAAAGTCAAACAGAAGAAACATTGAAGAGAACAAACGGTTATAAAACAAAACCTAATTTTTAGTAAACATCCAACAGGGTGGTTTTGACACATATTATACGCCAATGTAAAAGTAACCCATTAAATGGAAACATGGTGTTTATGAAACATTAATAGTGTATTGAATACTCACAAGAAAACACTGAAACTGTGTAATTCACAGTTAATTAATGTAGCATCACATATTATTTAGTTAGATATGTTTGAGTATGATACTCCAGCCCTCACTTCAGCAGTAGGTGGCGGTACGTCGCCTTAAACCTTGGTTGCCGCCCACAAGAACATCCGAAAAAGAAGAAGGAGAAAGTAGAACATGTGTGTTTGTTTTTTCTGTTCACTTTGTAAAGAAATCAATGACAAAACACACGGAAAAACATAATGCACCGTGCAAGATGAGTGCAGTGAGAGAGTGTCCGCTAGTGACTCTGAGGACAGATGTGTGGATGGGTCAAGGGAAACTTTTATAGTAGTCTACTTATATAATCATAGAACTCTTGTGTGTGGGGGAGGGGTATCACACTCAAAATGTAATACATATCTACTGGTCATATAAACCATAAATGGTATTTGTGTATCAAACAGGCAGGGTGACTTGGAGCAAGTGCCAGACCCCGACAGGGAGCCAGGCAAGACCCTGACAGGGAGCCAGGCAAGACCCTGACGGGGAGCCAGGCAAGACAAAGGTGCTTGTTGAAAAAAAAGTGTAAAAGCATTTTGTAAATAGGCTAGATTGATACAATATATTTGTATATATTACTAAAATATTAATACAATGAATTGTAATATACAAAAATAAATAGTAGATTGTGAAAATATAGTAGAACTTTTGTTCTGTTTCTAGGCAAACATCAGACTCAGTGTCTGAACATGACCCAGGACCATCTTCTCCTGCCAAGATTCCCCAAATGGAGGCAAGGAGAGGAAGAGGTAGTGGCAGAGGAAGAGGAGGGGGCAGAGGAAGAGGGCTGTACAAACAGAGACAGTGCCTGCTGTGACTGGTGCGACTGGTGCGACTGATGCAAGGTGGTGTGGAGTTGAGGGTTTGGACATCGCACTGACCGCCTTCTGTCCTTCACGGAGTACCGGAGACACATCTGACACATAGACAGACATCTCACTGTGGGATATGTTGTCCTTTGCTGTGTACATGGGCGTCATGAAAGCTTCTTCACTAACCCATTATTGGCAACAGGGGCCCTTTACAGTTTTCCCTTCCCACAGAAAGTCATTATGGGGAAGCAGTTTCTCACAATCTCCAGCGCTCTCCACCTCAGGAGTGCTGAAGATGACACCAAAAATGAGGAAAAACGAGCAACCACTGATTTTGATAGTCTGGGGAAAATCAAGCCTCTGTACACGGAGATAAGAGAAGCGTGTTGCACAAACTACCAGCCGAACCAGCACATCTCCATTGATGAACGAACTGGTCAGCTCGTGTGCATTTCAAATAGTACATAAAGTGAAAACCCACTCAATGGTGCTTCAAGTTGTTTGTTCTTGCAGACTCAAGAGACTGGCTAGACATGGGACTTCTTTGTTTATGAGGGCAAGAGCACAAATGGAAGTGACAAAGGCCTGGGCTACAACTCAGTTATGAGACTGATAAGACACGTCTTTGCTGGGAACAGGTTACAAACTCTATGTGGACAACTTCTACACAAGTCCAACCCTGTTTTTCGGGATCTCTTCGAGCAGAAGATCTGGCCCTGTGGCACAATAAGGCCAAACCTTGTAGGTTTCCCCAAAACAAACAAAAATGCTCGGGACCAAAGATCTCCACGTGGAAGCTTTAGGTGGATTCGGGAAGACTCTTTACTTTTTGTGCAGTGGAGAGATACAAGAGCCGTCTTCCTCTGCTCCACCACCCACACGGCCCACGATCAGAAGACAATAGAGCGAAGGATGAAGGATGATGAAGGGCACTGGACTGTCATGGATGCTCCAGTTCCACCAATGGTAAAACACTATAACAAGTATGTACCAAACAGTATGAGATTCTGCCCTTTGATTCTAATATATTGTGTACTTTTATCCTGGCACATGGGTGGAGTTGATTTGTTTGATCAGGTGATTGGAAACTGCAATGTCCTGCCTTTTGATGCATTGCATTCAGAGAGACACTTGTAGCAGAGCTTTCAAAGGTGGGCTCCCAAAGAAGAACGCCACAGCAACAAGCTCCTCCCCAGAGGCATCATCGTCTAGTGCACATCAGCGGTGACAAACGGACGGTAGGCCGAAGTGCTGAAAGTGCCGTGTGTAAACAGCAGTCAAACGTGCCACTTGGAATATTCCCTTGTGCTTTGTATCAAGCCGTGATTGTTACAATGGCATGTAGAAAATGACATGTAAATAAATTGTGACTAAAAATACTGTATGCACATTGCGTGTAGAATTATTTAAATATTGTTTTGGACCATAACACTTTTTTAATTTTTATAATGCACATAGTTATTTTTTTCAGACAAAATACACATTTGTTTGTTTTTTATTTGGATTTCCTGGTTCTTCTAAGTGTAGCAATTAATTTGATGTTTGTAGGTTCAAGCATTTCTTTTGATTAATTTGATAAAGGAATAGTTATGACCTGATTCTTTGTGTGGTTCAGTCCATAGCCCCTAACTGCAGCCTTACATTAGTGAATCTTATTCCTGGGGCATTTCTAAAGGATTCAAGAACTACCGTACATTAGTTTTAATTTATGCATGTCTTTCTCAGGTGTTATAGCCACAAAAAAAGCCCAGAAAGTCAAGCATTTTTTAACTAAATAAACAGATAAACTCATTCTAAAACGTACCGATCAAAGATGTAAAAAGCTCCGGAGCAGAACTTCCCGCTGCCATGAATGTTGCTCCAGCCACATCTTCACTCAGCTGCAAGTTCTACAACACCAGACAACAGTGCACAGTTTCTAGTTATTTTTATTCAAACAAATGAACTGAATATTTACTGGCGTGTGACTTACCTCTGATATTTTCTCAAGGGAAGGGACAAAGTAGTCATCACAGACAATGGCCAGAGCATAAAACATGTAGATGGCCTGGTAGGAGAATACTTGTTACATTTTGGATTCAAAAATAATAATAAAAAACGAATTATGCATGTCAGGACTTACACATATCGCATGCAGGCACACAGCCCCCTTCTCCCTCTGCTCTTTAGTGAAGATGTCCTCCGGAAACTCATGGATGGCTGCAGAGACCAGACACAAATTAAATATGCTCCTCTAATAGAAATAATAATTACGGATGCACAGATATAACGGCTCAACATTGGTATCGGCCGATATTTACAATTTTGATTAATATTTGTATCGGCCATAACTTCTAATATTTAGGTTTAGAAACAGTCAGAGAAAAAAAAGCCCATGAAAAAAGTCCATACATTTACAGTGTCAAAATAAAGTCAATCTAATATTCATGGATTAAAAATTACATTTAAAGCCGTTATTTATATAGATGTAGACAGTTTCAAAAGACATAGCCGACTAACATGTTTATAGAATATTGGTATCGGAATCGGTATTGGCCAAATTGGTAATTGATATCGTATCGGTATTCATATCGGTGCATCCCTAATAATAATGCATCTGATAGATATAGTGATTAAGAGCCGAGTCACACAAGGTGGTGGTAAGCTATCCCTGTAGCTACTGATGGCCAGGGGCAGACTGACAGCCTTTCTGACCACTAACAAACCACTCATTCAAAGATACAGTAGAAGAGGTGGGCAAAATTAAGGGTGGATGATGTGGTAAAAATATAATATGATTTTATGGTCATAATTTTGATTTTATCTTTTGGCTTGCACAGAATACTACTGCCATCAGTGTCTACTACAATATATTTACAAATATATTTCACTGGCATTGTTGCAGTCAAAAATGAAGATCAGAGCATAAATGAATGCACTTTAGCACAATTCAACAATCCTCCCAGATCAAGCATCATACCACCAACCTTCTGGTTATTGGGCAATACACACCTCACTCTTTCTTGAGCTCAGTGCAGCGTCTAGTGATAGCAGGTGATTTTTTGAACCATTCATTACTTTTGTCCGTCAGCGAGTATTTGAATATGACCTTCAGTGGATTAGGCCTGTGTAAGCTGTAGATCTAATTTAGTGTTTCATCTGTTGGTCTCTTTTTATAGAAATCGTTTCTCACAGCCCACACTCACAGTCTGAGACCAAAGAGTGAGAGAGTGAGGCAGCACGTGATTCCTGCATTGCAAACATATATCTAGAATAAATAAAATGTTCACAATATTCATCTTGAGTTGTTCTGACTTGTTTAGATTTATATACGGCCTAGATTGATACTTGATTCTATGTAATTCTGATGGTTTTCATTCGTCTCTTGATTCGAGCAAAAGTGATCTGCCAGTGATTTCAAATTCAGTTTTCTTATTCCACTTTGCTTTAAATAATAATAATAAATAAAAAAAACATATTAGAATTACATTGAAAAAAAGATAATAATCTAGACCAGGAGTGCCCAATGTGGGGTCCAGGGGCTAAAAGTGGCCCACCATGCCCTTTGATTTGGCCCGCCAAGACATGCCAGAATTTATGGATACAAAGCCCAATTATCATGACCTAGGCTGAATGTCCAGATTCCCCGTTCAGATCAGAGTTGGCCCAATGGTTGGCTACATTAACTTATCAGATTTTACTAGATTGGTAAAATATAATAATATATTACAAATTTAACTGGATAAGGGTCAAAAACAATGTTTAGACAACAATCTTAGTCCACATGAATGAATGCAATTTTGACTTTTATTTGAACATTATTTGAGGGGAGGACTCCCAGAACCCCAGATTATTATATTATTACGCTAAAATATTCATGAGGAAAGAGTGAAATGTAAAAAAGGCTTTAATTATAGAAGCATTGACATTTCATCTCATTAAGTGACAAATATTTTGCATTTGGCCCACGGATCAGTAATACATTTTTAATAACGGCCCCCTGAAGGAAAAAGTTTGGACACCCCTGAGCTAGACTTAATAAGTAAATAAATAGTAAATAATCTCAACTAGCCAAAATGACTCAAATTAAGGTTGATATTCTGAATTCAAGTCATTTTAACTAATCTAGACATCCTGTTTTTTGCAGTGAAAAAAAAAAAAGGAACAGTGTAAATTGTCTATATTCATTCGACGTCACGACCAGCTTCAATCTACAATTCAACAAGTAGCCGAGAGCCGGGTGAATGTACACTACTGGGGGAGCATAGGGCTATAAATAGCTGTCGAGTCGTGTGAGACAACAGCGGTCGACAATAGGCTCCGACTACAGTGAAGCACGGCCACAACTGAACAGCAGCATAAATGAGCCCTGGAGAGGATCACTGACACTGCAGTGAGTGAGAGGAGACTTCAGATGATAGCCTTTACTTGATTGTGGAATATAAATATGCACTTTTGTTATGAATGGGGTTGGTGATATGGTCAAAATATAATATAAAAAAAACAAACTAATATTTGTGTTTTTTTTAAAGACTGCTGCTATCAGTGTCTTCAAATTCAATGCACATCCAATCCAATGTTCACCACAATACTTAATACTATTTGATTTCCTTTTTGATATAAACACTGGCATTTTTAAAGTAAAAATGACAGTGAAAACAGAGAATAAATAAATGCACTGTATCACAATTCAGCAATCTTCCCAGGTTAGAAGACCGTCATAATTTCATATCACGATTATTGGCAAATGCACTGTTTGTTTCTCAATGTTAGGGTCTTCCATCTGACAGAAAATTGCGCAAATATATGTCCTATTAGCTGTGTACAAAAAGCCCTATCTGGTCTTGAGTTTAGTCCTGGTTAGTCCTGGTTTAGTCTTTGATTGGAATTTGTAGACCATCTGCTGAAATCTTAAATCACAAACTCATTAAAACCATGGCAGTCATATGGTTGATTTTCAACACATTTATCTATACTGCATGTAGCCATAGTATATATTGTGAGTTTGTAATTCATACTAATGCAATAAGCCTTTATTTCTTGTTTTTTGAAGACTTTCAGAGTGTGCCAGCTGTTATTGTATCCCAGAGCTTGTGCACTAAATCTTGAGGCTTAGCGTGTACACTTTTTTGTGTGTCATCTAATTACACATAGACTTATCCTGATGTTTGAACTACACCATGTCTTTGGGATTTAGACAGAGGGCTGGCTTAGCACTGAGCAACATGACCGTCTTCAGAGGACTATTTCTATAGATATGAGATAATAAGAGTTTTTTGATTGCCCCGGTCACCATTCGTGGCACCTGGCAAAATTGTATATGTCCCTGGCTTTTATGATATATGTTTTGCTAATGGCCATTTTGATAGTAACATTTCAGTAGCTTGCTCAATATACACCAGATAGCTGCTGTTATTGTCAGTATGTTACCCATTTGGTGTTTTTTTGTTCCGATGGCAGATATCACATTTTACATTGCATTATGGTTCTAGTAAAATAAGTAGTAAAATACTAGGCTAGTCCCAGTTCCCTTGTTTAGTCCTGGTTTAGCTCTGTATTCAGAGGCTCTCATTAGGCAAACGTAGGCAGCTGCTTAGAGCCCCAAGCTTTCAGGGCCCCGTAAATGAAGCCTAAAGTAAATATGTCTTGGTAATTATTAACCTTAATATGGTAAAATAGCATTAAAAAGCCAATAAACATCACCAGTTTTCCTTTTATCTCTGTATTATTAAGCCATTTGGTTGCTGGGGACCAACAAATTAAGCAAATATATACAATAAAACAGATGTTCCCCTGCCTATGTTGCCTATGTCCCCCAAACTGCTAAATCCACCACTGTACTGTAGACATAGTTTAGTCCTGGTTTAGTCCTGGTTCAGTCCTGGTTTAGTCCTGTTTTAAGACTATCATAATCCTGGTTTATTCCTGTATTATACAATGACTTGGGCTTGGGAACATAAGGGAATTTAAAACTGGGCATGTGCCTTTCTCAAACAGCTTGTGTCGTGGGACATCTGTGCTTCCTGTGATGTAAGCACGCATCTTCACCTTCTCTTTTTTTACATTTTTGTCCCAAAAATCCCTGAATTTTATCCAGGCCTAAAACTAAAGAGCCCAGGTTGGGTGTCACTGAGGCTGCACAATATATTGCTGCTGTATCATTAAGGTGATATTGACTGTCGACTGTACATCACAAGGAACTAGATGTATCTTAATAATATATTTACACTCAAAATCATCCCAGTCCAAAAACAAGCCAGTTGGATTTAGTCTCTCATTGGATCTCACTTTACTTTGGGTCTGGAGTTAGGTTAGTCTTGGTTTGGTCCAGGTTTGGTCCAGGTTTAGTCCAGGTTTAGTCCAGGTTTAGTCCAGGTTTAGTCCAGGTTTGGTCCAGGTTTAGTCCAGGTTTAGTCCAGGTT
>JAVQKC010173870.1:0-37787 GCA_036025475.1 Philypnodon macrostomus
TCTCTCTCACAGTGGACATGCACCTACGATGAAAATTTCAGACCCCTTCATGACTTCTAAGTGGGAGAAATAGCAAAATAGCAAGGTGTTCAAATACTTGTTTTCTTCACTGTATTTACCAAGCAGCAGGTCTTCAAACCCCTCTAAACGCAGCACATTGCACAGTACTGTATATATTTAACATGTTTTTACTATGACAGGTTGCTTTGACAAATAGGCCACGCACAAGACAGCCTTTGTAAAACCGTATCATCTGCTCCGAACTGGTACCATTTCAGGCCAATGAAAATGCACTAGACTGAAGATGCATCTTTAAAAATAAGTTGATGTTATAAAACCTGCTAAAACTAGGACTGTGACACATTTAGAAGCTGGAGGCGGTAACTTTCTGTGCAGATGGGCCTCACAACACAATGATGTGAGGTCCATTATCCACCATTTCCATATCGCAGACTCAGCATCAAGATCAATAAATGCCTGTAAATGTCAGCAGAGCGGTAACTCATTGTCACTAAATAAACATCTTTAGTGGCTTAATGGAGGAGCTGTATAGTAGAAGATAAGCTTTGGAGTAAGCAGCTCATTTACAAGTGCATAAATCTGGAGAGTAGATCAGGGATGTATTAGGATCACTTAGAAACTGCCCATAAATATTTAAAAAAATGTACAGTACAAGACATTTTTCATTTAGGCCTAGTTTGGTTTTAGTCCCATTTTATACACTGGTATATAACACTGGTATATAACACTGGTATAGTCTTGGTTTAGTTCTAGTCTAGACTTTGCCTTATCCTTATTTGAACCTACTAGTTTTTACCTAGTTTAGACATGGTTAAGGTTCCCGGTTTACAGCATTTTCTGGTTTTGTCCTGGTTTAGACTTCGTTTAGACCCAATTTAGCCCCGTCCAGTTTACTCCTATCTCCTCTATAGCTGGTATAATCCTGGTTTATTCCTAGTTGAGAGCCACTTTAGTCTCTCAACAAAATGTACCCTTGTTTTGTCCAGATTTAGTCTTGCTTTAGTCCCAGACCGTTTAGATTAATTTATACTTGATTTTTTCCCTGGTTTAGTCCTGTTTTGACCCCCAACTTTGGTTAATTCTAGTTTAGACCTGGTTTAGACTTTTAGAGGGGTCTTAGGAACATTTTATGGGGCTGTATCCAAACTAAATTAGCTGCAGACTTTAAACTTTACACACCATAGAATATTCCATAAGTGTGGCAGTAAATATTATTATCCACCAGGATATTGATCTTACATATTGGTAATACAATTTTCACAGCGAGGTAATCTCCTGTACGTTAGCAGCGTCAAAGCCTGTCCTTTAAAAATCTCTTCCTCCTCAGTTGCCATGGTGACCACAGCGATGGGAACGCAAAGCAGGATGGGTGGGTGCCTCAATGTAAGCCTGACTGCACATTACACTGTTTATAATCTGCTGCGGATGTTATAAGGGGACATGGATTGTGTCTCAGATGACGGATTATAATACCAAATCTGGCTTTCTATCACAAGACGGCACTGTGAAATCAAAGACGTGACTGCTTTGTAGTGAATTAGAATTTGGAGTAATGTATAGACATGCCATGACGTTTATAGTGGAAATAGGATTGTGGACAAAATCGAAACCGTCAGAAATGAGGGTGCCTAAATGTAGCTTTTTCTATGGCATGAAATCAAAGACGTTAATGCACTATTAGGCCAATGCATCAGTCTATTGGGATATATATAGTACATGACGGTTTATAGGGGAAATACGATTGTGTTCCAGACTCGTTGGATGAAATGGTTACAATGATGATACCCAAGAATCTTTTTACTACATGAAATCAAATACATTGTGGTAATGCATCAGTCTTTGGGGGTCTTATTGCATAGTAGACGTATAGATCTGCAGCTTTTGGAGTGCAACCTGAGAAGGATGACAGGAAATGGGTCAAGCCCTGTGTGCTGAAGGTGACTTTCCTTTTCATTGACCTGATTCTGTGCACCCCGCCCAACTATGGCCAAAAAAAAAACCTGCTACGCTCTCTCTCTCTCACACTCACTTGACACTGATAACGGGCTACCAAATCCGCAGAGCTGTTGGTGGGAGGTAGGCATATTTGTAGCACCAGATCACCACAATTCTCAGCCTTGTCATTACAATAGGAGGGCATTCCCCTTTCGAAATCAGCCCGGAGGTGCACCCGTCAGTCAATCGACCATCCCCCCCATGCCCCCTGGTTACTAAGGCAACAAGAGACCTCCTTAATTAGATAGACATGACACCATCACCTATGAGTGGAATCCAGCCTGCATCCTGGGAGTGATAAAGCCAAAAGCAGAAGCCCTGACTCCCCTCACTTAAGTGCATGATAGCCCGGGACTATCTACCGGTCACATGTGTCCGCAACACATTCCAGGCTATAGATACCTAAACCTTCTCTGTTTTGCATGCAATTGATTAGATTTAGAAAGCAGCTTCTTACTTACCCTGTCCAGGAGTGATCATACATTCCTCTCCTCCTCACTGCGGCATTAGACTTTTTGCAACAAAATGAATGATGCTCTGGTTGGAAGCATTTCTTGGTTTGAGGTATGTATTCCACGCAGGTCTAATAGGCACCTTGGATGGAAGAAGAGTCCTGGATGCTGTCAAAAATGAGAGGAAAATGTCCAGTAAATACAGCTGCAAAATGGGATACGTTTAGTCGCAGTATTCCCTTAGTGAGATCTCGCAAAAAGCGCTCCACGGTGATCCGCCTCCTCCTTCTGCCGGTGTGTGTATCCGCAGAGTGCTATAGGGGCATAGGGGACAGGCACAGATGTTACTAGATCCAGGCCACACCCCTTTTCAACACTCCGTTGTCCTAATAGGAGGCAGCCCAAGCATGGCCGCCTCCCCGAGAGCTCCCCCTCCCCCTTTATGTACTCAAGCTAGTCAATGTGGACAACTTATTTAGGGTTTGTTTGAAAAGCTGCAACAGGACAACAGAAAAGA
Organism: Philypnodon macrostomus; assembly: GCA_036025475.1. Lineage (NCBI taxonomy): Eukaryota > Metazoa > Chordata > Actinopteri > Gobiiformes > Eleotridae > Philypnodon > Philypnodon macrostomus. The sequence goes on from JAVQKC010173870.1 coordinate 2,986, forward strand.
TGGTGTTTTTAGTGGTTGTATGGTGATAAAATATTAGCGCTGGAGAAAGTGCAGCATAAGCCTGAGCGGGGAAAATGTACAGTATTGTGCAAATGCAATAAAAAGCAATGACTTGCAAAATGACCAAATGTAGGTCCATTATTTTAACAGCATCATATTATTGTGACTTAAGCTTGGAAGAACCATCTTCATCTGGTTTAGCTCCACAAACCTGATCTTTACATCACTGAGTCTGTCTGGGATTACCATGAAGATACAGAAAGATGTGAGCAGTCTACAACCATTGATGAAATAGTGGGAAGAACCTACCTGTCCTTCAAGCATGTATACAAGTGGACTTTTTGGGTGGTAACGTGACTGGATGATTTTGACAGCAAAACTGTGTAAATCAATTGCACACATCTTTGTATTTCAAAACTTGTATTATTCAAAACACTGCACTGAATTGATTTGCCAACAGTGATGCAACTGAAGAAATTCACAAGATTTTAATCTAAACAATCCCTCACCCTCCCACTTGATTTACAGCTTAAGTGTCACTTCGGTCAATTACCCAGTTAACAACCTGTTCACAAACACATTACGGTGCAACAACCTCCCTTGAATGTAACACAAAAGTAAAAATATGTTGAACTAGCCTGAAGTGAACGCTGGAACAAAGATGTTAGACGTTTGAATTGTCTGGGTGCTGAATCATGCCTGATGCCACATTGCTTAATTATAATCCCTAATACAATTACAGGTGTGCACTTCTTTATTCACCACGTATTTCAGACATTCTCTCATAACATAACATGAGCTGCCTGCTTGACTAAGAGGTCAATACAGGTGTTGACAGGTGCATTCTACCTGTCATCTATTTCCTGTCCTGTGAGGTGTGTCGGGATGCACTGATGATTATCGAGGCAAAGTACGTGACAATGCTTTTGTTCAGGACGACTCATCTAAAAAGATCACATGTCCCACGACAGAGAACAGAAGTTAATCGTCTGAAACATTTTAGTGCCGGAAGGAAGTCACAAATCAAGCCATAAAAGTCACACGATTCAACAGCTCCGAGTAAGTTTCTTTTATGCTTCAGGCCACAATTTATATATATAATATATAATATATATATATATATATAATATAATATAGAATCATAATAATATAATCTTAATAATAATAACACAAACCTATCTGTCCCTGCTCTATAATGTAAGGTAATCTGTCCACAATTATGATTTTACTTTAGTCCCTTCCCTGGCCTCAAATCGAATCACAGTTTGTAGGTTACCCGTTTCTCCAATAGAACTCAAACTCTGCTGTAGAGGCCAGGGGATGGACTACAGTAAAACTACTATTGGTAAAGCATGTTTTAAAAGTTTTTAGCTTATTTCACCCAGACTCAATTTCATATGCATATGGTGCATATGGTCCTTAGCCCTGCTCCCACCCAAATGTTTTCCTTATTGACAAAGTGGAATGAAACATAAACTAACTGTGTTTGGACTGAGTAATCTGCAACTTTAGAAAAGCCTTAAAAATCTATGTCTGATCTATATCAGACGTGGAGGTCTGACATACAGTAACGTTTGCCATTTTCATATTTAATCACAAAGTTGGTTTAGGAGCAGACTTTATCTGAGTTGGACCCAGGCATCAGTAGTGCAGTCATGAGGAGATAACACTGAGGCTGTGCAGTAGCCCTCTCTCAAAGAATGTGATGCAGCTGGAATAACAGACAGGTCCCATTCCCAGGCACTGCTTCTGTTCACTCTATGGGCCATGGTGCTGTTTAGGTGACCCCTGGGAGCAGGTACAGTCACTTCAATGCACTTTGGACACAAACAAAACATGTGGACATTAACCTACTGTTACCAACATTGTAAAACCTGACAAATTAGCCTTTCTTTTAAAAATCGAGGAAACTGACTGAAATACTAAGTAAATGCATCTATTAATTTAGCTTTGCATGTAGTTGAAAAATTAGCTTGCAGTATATTGATGCGAGTTCAAAGTAATGGTAATGTGACTAACAGGCCATTGTACAGGTTATACCCCCGATTTGCAGGGTTAGGCAAAAAAAACGGCTGTCACAGTTTTTTGTGATGTCCTAAACAATTAGACCAGAAAAATAATATTACGTTGTGTAATTTTTAGATTTGATTGCTTTTATGGTTACTTATTTATGACAAAAACAATGTAAATCGAGACATCGCTTTGAGCTGGACATCAGATGACAATACTTCAACAGCAGACCAAAGAGGCATGGAAATCTGATCAGACACAGGCAGCAGATGACCCTGAAAAGTTCACCAGTGATTACAAGCTTGTACATATATGATTTTTGTAATATGCATTTGACAAACATTGACTTGACTACTGTTAAATAAATCCCATGGCTAAGCAAAGCCATCCCAGGGCAGTGTTTCAGTGTGCTAATGACAAGTATAAGTTGAAGAGAGACATGGAATGACAGCCCGGGACTAAAACACAGTGTGTGCGTGCTGCAGAGGAATGTGTGAAGGGTTATATTATGGCTCGTATCATGTGGTGGTGGCTACACTATATGCTTTATCCAGGGTGGAGCTATATCTATAAACTCCAACCAAGGCAGCAGAGACCCTAACCATCACAAATTAAATGCCATGATTAGAAAGGGTCCTGCTGGGCTCTACCACCCAGAGAGAGGCTTGTAATTACCCCATGGAAAAGAGGGGTATGTCCCAAGAGGAGCATGCTGCTTCTGCTACCAATAATTCAATAAAGGCCAGCGACTGCAGCACAGCTATATTTAACATGGGGTATACAAGTGTGGTGAACTGTAGAATAACCATGTTTTGCATGTGGAGATAAGATTTTCCCATAACTGACAGAGCAAATGGCTGCAGCTGTAGTGAACGTGCTTGTTACGGATTGACAGAATTTGAGGGCTCAAAGACCAGGGCTTAACTTGCTTATCCCTCCAGATGTAGGCCAAGCTCTTCGCCTTGACACATCCTTAGTCAAGTTCATCATAGATACAAGGGTCAGGTATGTGTGCAGTAATGAGGCCTGCAGTATAAGTGGATATAAACACACAAACAAATTAAAGAGGAACAGTAATCCAATATAATCCAATTATGATCAGACAGATTCAAGTCAAAGTGTATCTATTTGCCAACATGACTAGTCAGATAAAACCATGCAAATTGCTCCGAAGCCTAACTTTAGCAACAAAAAACAAGGCGAGCCAATTGGACACATGACAGACTAACACATGACATAATAGTGAAGCCAAACTGGTCTCCTGCAGAACCAGAGTCACAAGCTGCTTATCCTCGTGTGTGCCATAATCTGAGTTCAGAGAAATAACCTGCTCAATATGACTGCTCTGAGTGTAGCACAGGACAACTGCACAAAAGAACAAAAAGGATGTTTTGGGGACAAGGACACCTGCTGTTTAAATGGATCGACCTGACAGCTCCTGCCCTTTGGTGTCTCAGCTGTCAACGGCCCAGAGCTGAACACAAACAACACACTGTAGACAGTTACAGAGGCCATGGCTGTGTTCGCATTATGGTTAATGAAAATGTTCTCACTTTTCAGTAATATCTGATAAATCCTAACCCGTTGAGTACTGGTCGAAGAGCAGAACTACAGAAACTAAGATGGTGGGACAGTGGCCACTAACAGTTGTAACATTATCACTTTTGACGGCACTATCTGAGTGCAGCTGGTTTTGTCTGTGTAGTAGCACTACTGTTGTCACAGACATGTTATACTGTGCTCAAATCGCAATGGCCTCAAACTATGCCCCAAGAAACGAGGACATCTTTTGTCCCTGGACAAAGAACACAGCAACTTTCCAAACTGTAAAACCATTAGCCATGTGCAGAAACCACAGAGTTGAAGAAGAGTTGATTTGTTCAAGTCAGAAGAGGCAGAGAAACAAAGGTGTTCTTTTAATCAATCACAAATTCTACAAATTTGATAAACTGTGCCTGACTAGCATTAGCCGCCACAATAACGGCAGCCACTAAACAATAAATGACATTACCGGTAAAACATACCAGGAACAACTCACAGAGACAATCAGAAACAAACAAAGCATTTACTTGTTTACATTAGACAGAAATGACTTAAATCAAGTGGACCCTTTGCAAATGAAGTCACAGACTAGACCCAAACAATGTCATTCCTGGTGCTGAGCTGTTGTCCTGAAGGGCCAGTACTGGTATTATTTTGACTGAGCAAAAAGATTAACTCTATAGCCACAACAGTTTAGTGTTCTTGCTCTTTGCCCAGCAAACCTGTCAGGACGCGTGTGTGTCAGGAGGGAGGGGTGCTCCGTCTGATATGTGTCTGCTGTTTGCATGGCACGGGCTTTGGGACGTCCCAGAAGAAAAACATGGAGTTTACTCTTTCCAAGAAACAAATACTGAGCAGGATACAGCTACATTCAGCACAAATGCATTACTCATGTACTGTTTATGTTTAAATATTGATAATATTATAGAAGAACATGAGCGGACATGTAACAAGATAAGCATGATGTGTTGTTGTTTACGTTAAGCTCCGGATGAACTTCATCCTCCTGATAAATGCACAGGTTCTGCTGGATGTGAGGTTGCAATACATCTTTTAGATATATCCTCTTTCCTCTGATAAGACAGTACCAGATTTAACTGTGCTAAACTTATGCTAATCCATGTCAGGATAAAGCTTATGTCCTATGGGTTACAACAATGGTCAGAGTCATTAACAGTGACTCTGCATGTGTAATATAAATACACCTAATACAAAAACAGAAAATGAAAGATAAAAACCTTTGAAGAGCCACAACATGCAGACTCGGGCTTTCTCATTTCCTGTATTTATGCATAGGGAATGACCATTACTAATGTGCTCTAGACAAAGAGAGGGGTTTGCTCAGATTGAAACCTGAATCCCACTTGGCCTATTAAACCTCCTCCCACCTCAAACACGTCTGTTATGGGACCCTCCTCACACCCACCACACACGGGACGGGGGCCACATGTCTTTTGTTCAGACACACTTTCCTCGTCCTGTGGCTGAAGCACCAGTGATTAATTTAGCAGTTCATTGTCATGTTAATCTGAGGTTTGCACCAGTTTCCTTGTTGTGGCATTAGACACTGTAACTATAGTGTTGGACACTGATGTATACAGGGAAAAACACAGGATTATATTTAAGTAGAGATATAGGGTTAAGGGTTTTAATCAGCTTCAAAACCAAACAACAACAAAAAATAGAGAAACAGTACTTAGTACGACTGCACCATAAATGATTCAGTTCACAGCACATTTTAAACGTTGTGTCCCTGGGCAAGACACTTAACCCGCATTGCCTATGAATGAATGAATGAATGTGGTGGGCTGTAGGCGCAGACTGGCAGCCACTCCCTCTGTCAGTGTGCCCCAGGGCAGCTGTGTCTCCACAAGTAGCTTACCACCAACGGGTGTGACTGTGGAGTGAATGAATAATGTAATGTAAAGTGTCTATGAGTCTTGAAAACAAGCGCTGTATAAAACTAATGCATTATTATTATTATTATTATTATTATTAGACCTGTCTAAACTTCCACAAGAATCACATGACTTTTAAAACATGTTTGTAGAGGTTAAACATACAAGGTAAGCGGTTTTATTTACATGTATTTTGTTTTGTGCAGAGGATATTATATTGCCTATTATATTGCCCATAATTGTGCAGCCCTAATACCTAGCTCATTGATCTATCCCAAATATAGAGCAAGTTTCATCATTTTTCTTCATGTCAATCATTTTTTAATCACAGCTACAATGTCTTTTTATGCAGTCCCAAAAAGTACTCCATGACCTGGAAGTAGCACACGCAGTCCAGTGTTCTCGAGAGAACGGCTGCAAAAAGTTCACATCATCTTAAAATATCTTCTGATGGGTCACCCAGTTCTGCTTGTATATGGCACAGCAAATCAGGGCTGGTTCCTCTGGAAGCAGATAGAGCTGGGATGCAAAAAAATAGGAACGCCATACTAGTCAGGTTTTATGTTGTGTTATGTGTTATGTTTTTTTATAGGACTGGGAAGCCTCTATATTGTTCATACGGTTGGATTATTGACTATAAATTTCCCGTTATTCACCACACATTCCGACAGCTGTCAGTTCAAAAGGCATTAATTAAAAATCTGCCAGTGCCGAGTGGCTGAACTGAAAACAGGGGGCAGTGACCTTTCGACCTCGGGACAAAAGGAGATGTCAAGAGTCGATGGTGTTGGGAGGGGTCTGCTATCAGAGTCATCATTTTGTTTGTATCGTGTTTGCCACAGATGAATCCGTTGAGCTGATGGTGGCACGCTACCAACGTGTCCCGTCTTGTGTCTGTTTGGTGAGTGGTTGTAGAACAAGACAAAGGTAGCCACACCAAAAATAATGACTATATATTGCCTAAAGGGATGTTTTCCCTCATCTGCAAGGACTATTTGGAGACTATTTGGAGACTATTTGGAGATGTGTTGTTACGCATGCAGTATAAACAGAATATCCATATAGTGAGAAGTTAATATCCAATGTGGATTAACATGTATAACGTTTAAGTCTATGTGTACAATAATCTAAATAATGTTTTCCAACTCCAACCATCCTGAAAATGTTTGGCTGGGTCCAGGGTGTGTCCAGCAATGGCGACCCAAGCTCAGCTGCCCCGACAGAGGACAAATGCAAAGGCGCAGGGCAGGCTGGGGGCAGGGTGTGGCAGGGCAGGGGTGCCATAGCGACCGAGTAAGCTTCAGAAAAGAAGAGATGCTAAATGAAGCCATTGTCCGGCCCAAGTGAAGCAGACCACACAAAGAATGGCACATTCAAACAGTCATACAGGCCTATTGTTGTGGGCGACCACAGTGAGCCGCAGGTCTACGGTTTATCCCACAGGATAATCCGCACTTCAGACAAACACACGAAAACATGAGAGGAACACACACAAAGACATAATTCATAAATGTATAGGTCACTCACACAATGACAACATACAAACAGGTTTGTATCACATGTGATTGGAAGATGGAATAATTACTATATTGTAATAAGTGCATAAAAAGTGTGTCAAATGAACTATAGTTCCATTCCATATTAAATCACTTTGGCAGCTGTGATTCAATTCTGGATGTTGAGTTAACAGTGGCTTCTTTTGAACATCACTTTGGAAAGATCTAGTATTTACTTGCAGCGTAAACAACACTTGCTATACATTTCACAGAATTACACAATAATATTATTGCATAATATAAGAGCAACTCAGTGAAGGTAGTTTCATTGAATGAAGAATAAGAAATATAAACTTCATTATTGTGACATATTAATAATATGTATTAATTTGTAGTGGGTATTGTCCCATACCTATTCTCTATCCATGTTTATTTCACCATGTAAGTGAACAGGTTCACAACACTTTGAATACTGGAAATAGTCAATTATACCACACTGCACATGTCTAATTGCTTTCAAAGGGGGGTCATTATTGGCTGTAGTCAAACATCTGCCTGTGAACATTAATGCCAGTACAACATAAAGGCAGCCCATGATATATGGAGGTCTCAGATGTGGGAGACCTAGCACTAAATGACTTTTGTGAGTCAATAATAAATGGCCTAAAGCCTTTGTTGTTGATGTAGCCGTTTACTCTATCATCATTGTTGGCCTTAATGTGAGCCACTGAGGGAGGCATAGAAACTTAACACTCAGTAACCCTCAGAGCACTGTGTTGTGGATAATGCACCGCCACTCTGTGTTTGTGGACTAGAAGCATCTTTCTGAATGGGTGGCTTCTTCGAGAAAGAAAGCAGCATCAAATTTCATGAATGAAGTCAAATCAATGAAAGTCTTCAGATATCAGGGTGGACTTGGCAATTCTCTTGGCACCAGCTGTTCCATACTCAGCCTCACCTCACTGAAGAGGAACAAAGCATGACAATTACCTACAAAGGGACAAGGATCAGATGAGATCAGGTACAGAAAGTTCAGCACAGAACAGTAAGAAATACAGTTTATAACTATATCTTAGAAATGTAGTGGTTGCCATGGGTTCTCACCGATGAAATGTGAGTCATAGTGGTATCTCTGTTTCTGTGTGCATGTGTGTGACAGCACTACAGTGTGTATAGGGCTGTAATCACAGACGATGACATGAACCATCATCAAACAGCTCACAGACAGAAGCTGGTGCTGCCAAGGGCTATTCTTGTGTTGACGAAACAACAAGATAACATCACTTTACTAAAGGTGACAATACCTGAGCACATCTGCCTTAGAACCTGCAAAAACAAAATCAACCTCACAACGTGTCCAAGATAAATATTATGTTAAATGTGACAAATGTTGTATTAGAAAAGACTTACAACTGTGTATTATTGGGAAAGGTGTGAAGAGATGCTGATTTAAAACAGGTATTATTATTTATCTCCAGTCATATTTCACCTGTCCACTTACTTACACATACCTTTTTGAGGGACAGATAAGTTCTTCTCAGCTTTTATCAGTTGTAGACTGCTCACATCTTTCTGTCTCTTCATACTAAATCATAGACAGACTCTTTGATGTCGAGATCAGGTTTTTTTTTTAGCTAAACCAGATGAAGATAGATACCAACTAGAAGCCAAAGCAATAAGAATGTCTGTGGTTCAAAAAAATAACTTACGCACGTTGCATTTTGTGATACAATACAAAAACACCAACGCTTTTGCAAGCATTGCCACAGCATTTCTGGTCTAAAACATGTGCATAATTCTGAACAATTTGATCTCAATAGACAAAGACTTGCTGATCAAAGCCAGAACATCATCACTGTGGCCACGACACCAGCTCAGTGCGGTGTGTAAAAGGCTGCTACAATGTTGACAGTGAAAACATGTTTGCAGATCACACTGCCATGCGCAAAACTCCCTCTCACACAAGGCAACAGCCCACTACAAGCACCTACAGGCCCCTCAGTGATTTAGAGCATTTTAATTCTTGGGAATGCAAGTCTTTCTGATAAGACTAAGTTGGTGTACAAGCAGCATAGCACCAGGAAGATTGAACCGCCATAATCTCTGTGAAAAGACCTCTGCCCCTCGATGATTACTTCATGTTTTCCAATAGTGACTCATTCCACTTCTAGGTAATACATTTGATTGTGTAGTGAGAACAGGTGAAGAAGTATTACATGTCTCAAAGCCTGCGGGGACGGGACTTTTTTTGATAAAGGATAGTGTAACCTAGATTTTTTTATGGGGAGGATGTGACCTAAAGTAGCAGACATAGATACAGTGAAGACAGAAGAGATTGAGAAGAAGTCAAGCTATCGTACACTTATTGTCCATTACATCAGGGCATCAGTTGACTATGTTGATGAAATGAGGCAAACCGAAGCGTGTTAGTAACTAGAGATGTGTTGTAGTCTATCACAAAATTAAATGGTGTAGTTCCACAATTTTAACAGTAAGCTAGGCTATTTTATCTTTCTGATTGCTGCTCACTCACTTTAACTATAACTTAACTTTAACTTATAAATGTCATGTTTACTATAATCTATTTGTATAACATGTCTTCAAATCTGAGTAAACATATTTTGCACAGTATCCATCTTTACCCAATTGTTTTATTCATTTACAGATTTTGAGAGGCAGACAACAGAAATTCCTGATAACCAAAGAGTTAAATGAAGCCCCTATACAACTATAGAATCAGGGAACGTTGACACATTGAGCACTTAAAATCGTCTTTACAACACGGGGATGACTACAATTTACTTTAACAAATGCGAGTCACGAGCAGAGAGGTCAGCCTCCGCTCGGGGAGACAACAGTGGTGTCAAACCGTTTGCAAAATACATGCAAATGACACCCGACTCCAGTCTGCAGCGGGACTAGTACTGACAACGGAGAAGCGTGGAAAACAAACAGAAAGCTCCCAGAAAATGCATCTGAAGTGGCCACATAAACAAAAACCATCCGTGCGGCAGTCCCTTACCAAGCACCACCGCGGTCAGCTCCACCTCAGCCTAATCAAACCAAGAAACAGGACCCGGTATGCCTATTCACGGGCAGGCGCGCATTGTTTCAAACACTAACGGCAAAAGTTTCACTCGAAAATGAAAAGTTCCTTACCTCGACACGGCGGACATTGTTCTCTGTACGTGTATCCACAAGTTCATTCGGGTTGGCAGAAGGTAGTGCACAAGGAAAACACAACGACCTAGGGAGATGATTAAACCGACTGGCCCGGGGTGGCCGTGATGTCATCGGCTCACTAACACAGACACTGCGCATGCGTCAGCAGTCTTGTATTATGGGTGTTGTAGTGCGATAAAATGTAAACAATCGCTCTTTATCGGAATCTGAAGCGTTAACCAGCTTAACCAGCAAAACCTGGATAGATTTAGCTGCCGATTGGTACGATTGTGTATTTATCACACTTTACCAAATGTAATAATAAAGTAATGAAAGCAAAATAACTTAAATTCATTTAAGTGTTAATGGTGTCAGAAACGACAGTCAAAAAGTTCATGGCAGCGCTTGTGAAAACTAAGTATGTAACTATATGTAGTAGGTTCATTGAGGGGTTATTAGACTAGGATCAGCGCATATGGGCGCCCTCTTGTGGTGGAGATTAAAATAACAATACCAAAAAATGTCTCACATAACACAATATATTTTTTTTACCGGTCAGACAAGACTGTAAAACGCTTCTCTGGGTACCAGAAATTACATATTTGCCTAAAAGAAACAAATCAAAGGTTCATGCCAGAGCTTGTTTTATTGTTCACTATTCACAGAATTGAGTGTGAATACAGTATTTTATACAGAAAGCCCACTTGTTGTCCATACAGCAAACAGACATAACACATCCCTTCACACTATGTACAGGGTTAAGCCGTGACAAAGCCTGAGCCAGTTGGCATATTATTATTAATCATTCACTCAAGGTTTACACACAATTTGACTTGGACTCCAAAAGGTTCAGCATTGTGATAGATTAGCAATGTGTTAGTGTAGTGTTAACCTGATAAAAGGGGCACAGACAGAAATAATTACATTATAGGGTATATTCAGGATTGTCTGTTGCAAGACCTACCCTTTGTATCACTTCTTCTGTCAATAGCACATGCCAATTTTCTTAAATCTGACTGAGGGTAGTCCTCTACACAAGTATGGTGTCTGCTTGGAATAAAAATATAAATGAGATCACTAGTTTTGTGGTGGAACAGTGTCAGCAGCACCTTGTGGGTCCTGAGATCAAGTGTTTCAAATGGAGATTGCCAAAAAACTAAATTAAAACATGAGAATTTCAGAGTCATTCAGCTGTTAGTCAACAAGGGAATTTAACACCAAGGGGCGTGGTTAAAACAAAAATCACTCAAACACAATGAAAGGTTAAAGCCTTGAAAAGAATGTATGGTATGTATTTTCATTAGGCATTTATGTAGAGATGCCACTTTATGTAAACCTGTAAGCTATTATTACTGATGCAATTCATGAAAAGTGTAAACCAAACAACACGGTCCTTAGTTGTCTTTTTTCTGACCTTAAAACACTTTAATAACAAGCTAACTTTGTAAAATTCTTTCTTTTTATACTTTACAGATTTCTATATATTTGGCATATTCTTGGTAACTCATTTTGTTATTTCGTTATTTCATATGATCTCCAAAAACATAGGCCCATCATAACTATTCTGATTCAAGAAGCAATTAATGGTCAATATGATGGTCAAACTTTAGTACTGAGAGTTCCACAGTATTCCTCTTTAAGCTTGCACATTCTTGAAAGGCGGCATTAAGCACAGCTCGTTCTGATATTTATGAAATGCATACATACATTTACATAATAAACTAATATTTTCTGACCAGCAGCAACACTTGTCTTGTGTTTTTAAGAATGAATTTGTTCAACGACTTGCTGTTAATGTTCTTAAAAGTACACTACATCTTTGGTGAATGAACAAATAAGCCAGGCTTCTCAAATTTATATTAGGTCGTTATAATAAAATCTGCTCATTCTTAAATAATACCAACGTTACCATAGAATTCTTTATGAGTTAAAACTGAAATACTGAGATATAACATCGCATTTGTTCCCATGGCCAATACCGAATCTCATAGAGCTGCAAAAAAATATATATATTGGGACACAGTTTGAGAAATGGTAGGGAGTGGATTAAGAGGTTTTCATCTCAGGAGTGCTTTTGTTTCTGTGCATCTGTGACAGTTAAAGGTGTATATTTGAATGGTGCCCAGAGACAGGAGTGTGTGAGGAAGGCTATGGCCACTAGGAGGAGATAGAGCGCCAGGCCCTTTTGTTCTCTGCTCTTGGTTTTAGTGAATAGTTCAGCTTTGTCGGAGGTAAGGGGAGGTGCCACACTATGCCAGGGAGCGCTGGCGAGGTTTGATGCGAGGATAGAGCTGGAAAACAAAAAAAGGCCCATATCAGAAAGGCAGGTGTTTTTCAAATCAAATACAAACCAGAAATGATTCAAACATATCATGAAGTTCTACATTACGTTTCAGAAATGTACTTACTGGTGCCTTTATTAGACAGATCTTGCCACTCAATGGATACTGACTCTTCTTATATCACTTAAATAATCTTTCTTCCTCATTCTGACAAACCTGCTGAGGTTTCGGACTACAGCAGGTTTTTCTTGAACACAACTAACTTGACCGGTCTGATAGGATGCGATGACCATATAAATAGATTGACCTAATAAAGTGGCCAGTGAGTGTATAATCAGCGGGCCCAAGCAATCCTTAACACTACTCCCTCCACTCACCCCTAGCAGGTTGCGGGGCACATAGCCCTCCTTGTCCTCCAGCCTTGCCCACCACCACTCTGTCTCACTGTCGTCCTGCCGCCTCAAGATGGTGATGGCGTCTCCCTCGTTGAATGAAAGTTCATCTTGGTTCTGAGCTTCATAATCCCACAGGGCATACACAGTTCCTTTGTTCATGACACCCAGCTTCTCCTGAACACCTGCAAAGCAAAGTGCAAAAGCTCAATTTAACTGGTGTAGGCTGCTTAACAAAAACAGATGGCACACAGACCTGCAAGTGTCTTTATATTCAATGGACTCACTGCAGAAACTCACCATAAAGAAACTGTGAGCATTGGATATAACCCTCCTCCATTTCCTCACACTTATCTGCAGCTGTTTCGACGTCGCTGATGGTGCTGGCAAATATGGCTGCTCCTGACTCAACCAACAACTTACAGAGATGTACACTGTTGCAGGAGGCAGCGCAGTGAAGAGGAGTCCTAAGAAGCATACAGAAAACTGTTAATACTGTTAAAGTTAATATAGCCTTAAAGATAAATATAATGGTTTGTGACTTACCATCCATCACTGTCTGCAGCATTCACATTTACTCCAAAGTCTAGCAAAAACTTGACTATGTGGTGATGTCCCGCACACACAGAATTGTGCAGGGGAGTGATGCCCTCGTCGTTTGGAGTGCTAGGATTTTCCACCTAAAATATACATCACATATTAGTACATTCTACCACATAACACGAAGTAATGCTATGTAGAGAATAAAGCAATTACAGATGATTGATTTTTGTAGCTCCTTTTAGCATCTTGACACCACTACCACAGAGATGTGTTAAGTTCATTTGTCAAGTCACTTCATGTTGATGTGAATTGTTAGGCAGATAGGTACAGTATATGCACATGCAATGGTACAATAAATAAAATGTATGACTTCTTACCAGACAGTATTAGATGAAGTAATACAAATTTATTGGTTCATAAATTGCGTAAATACCATGTGCAACATACCTCATAAATGATCCTCTGAACAAGGTCAAACTCTCCCTCTAGTGAGGCATCCAATAGAAGTGCCAGAGGGTTAAATTTGACCCTAAAGCCGTGGCCAGTGCGCTCTGAGTCTGGCTTTTTCAAGTTTGTGCGCTTTTCCTGCAATAAAACCAAGAGGAATATTTATAAAGTAACCATTTTATTATCATTGTTATACACCTGCATGTGTGTGTCTCTCTCTCACCAGTGTCTGTGAGCCAGCCACACCGCTCTCCTCTGGAGTGCTGACCTCGAGCACAGGGCTGGGCAGAACATCAGAGCTGTCCATGTTGTTGTTGTTGTCATCCTCATCTCCCTCTTCTTCAGCGGGCTCATCCAGGCCTTCGGGTGGTGGGGGCAATGGCTCGTTGTCATTAGCGTCAGTGGATGAAGCAGCCTTGGAGCCTGACTCTTCTGTCCCTGGTGGAGGTGGGAGCTGTGTGTCTGAGGGGAGGTTGCCATTGTCTGTATCAGCACCAACGTCCTCTCCCAGATAAGCAGGAGGATTAGGCTGATAAAATGGGGTTCCATTACCTGCACCGCTGCTACTTGTGGTCGTGCCAACTCCACTGCCCTCTATGCCTCCTGCTAGAGTGTTGAACCTCTGGTAGAGCAGTTTCTGGATGTTGGGGCCACTGGGGCCTTCTGGCTCTGTGATGGAGCTCCTCTTCTTCAAGGGTCTTGGAGCATTGGCCAGTTTTTTACGAAGCACCTCCAGATCTGCATCACTTTGGTAGCGCAGTGGCGAGTGCACCATTGGTGTGAGCTTAGTGGGACTGAGCGGTCGTGGGATGTTCTCAACACTAGGAGGAGGGGCCAAAGGCTCTAGATACTGCAAACCGTCCAATTCATCCAGCTCTCCATCCAAAGTGTCCTCACCAGACTGGAGCAACGAGAACGCCCCACCAGGGTGAACGAAGGGTAAGGGCGAGGGAGGAGTCGAACTGGATAGTAGAACCGGCTTCCCATACACTAAAGACAAGACAAAGTTCAGGTTTTTAAAATGTATTATTACATACAATGTTGACATCCACTACATTTTACGCAGAACTGTTCTGTACCTGCTTTGAGTGCTGGTTTGAGTGGCTGGCTCTTTGGCGCTGCTTGCTGGAGGTACATGTGATAGATAGAGCTGGAGTGCATAGTAGCTGGGCCTTTTCTTGGAGACTGGGGCCGTGAGCCTCTGTCTGCGATGAAAGGCCGGACGGCCACAGCGGGAGGCAGATCGGGGCGCTCACTCAGGCTGGGGGGGAACATGGGTGCAGTGGGCTGAAAGGTGGGGCTGGGAGGCACTGAGATCCGCTGCTGAATCTGTTGAGAGGACGAGCCAGTGGAGGGAGGGACACGGGGCCAGGCTGGAGGAGGGGGGTTTGGGAGGGGGCGCAGAGGTGGGGGTGCGTCCTTTCGTCTTTCCAAAGAGCTGGCTGAGTTTGCAGAAGTGAAATGGGAGCCATAAGGAGGCGGCTGTGGCTTGGATACGGCAGGAGAGGAGACAGTAATTTTGGAGTCCAGCACCTATGAGACGACAAGTTACTGTGATGTCTAAATTATAATCATTAGAAATAAATATAAGGAGTACTGACCTTGTCTGCACCTGGAGCAACAGGGGAGCCTGAAGGTGGGCTCTTGCCCTGAGTATCACTTCCTGAGTCTCTCCTCTCAGGTGGCTTCAGAGTGGTGCCAGTCTTGCCTATAGTAGGCCAACCAGCATCATTTGCTAAAGAACAAATAAGACACAGTGAGCGGGAAGTCACAAAATGATTATAAAAATTACGGTTTAAAATTGCATAATATTTTAGGGCATCACTGACAGGTGAATCCACCAATGCTAGGTCAAAACAGGAAGGTTTAGCATGATTTTTATACTTGACCTAGAATTGGTAATAAATGGAAAGTTCAGGATTCTTTTAATCCCATCCTATTAATCTAGCATCATATTATCATCATGTTTGACAACCTTTAGCCAGGAAAAAAATTGTGACAAATATAGTAACAATATTATATTCCAGCGAACGATAATAAGAAGGTTTTACTTAAACAGTAAACCAATTTTTACAACTCAAATCAACCCCATGCAAAGCCACATTGAAACATAAAAAGACTGTTTAGATCAATAGGATAAGTAACCCTGAGACTTGTGTCAATGAAAATGAAATTACAATAAAAACTATTGTATTTAAATTTGTAGTTGTTTTACTTTATTGATTTTTTTTTAAATAAGCGTTGAGATAAAAGCTAAAACCGCCATGTTCAACACAATAAAAGACTTTAGCATTTCAAAATAAAAATGCATCTTCCTATATTGTTAACATGAACAAGTAGTTCTCTTGTGCATGTTAAGCGTTAGTAACAGCAACAATGTGAAGTAAGGGTTAACGTTAGACTGTTTGGTAAAGTATGGAGTCACAACAAAGTCCAAACATTATGGAACTGTGGTTAATGTGTACATTTCTGTGGCACTAGACTCAGTGAACCCTCTCAGAAAGAAAGGCACAAATGTGTGCAAATAAAGGATCAGGAGCACTGTAGTGTCTGTGGAGGGCAGCAAACCTCCAAAAAATCTCAAAATGTGCCGATTCCAATTCAGGGCCAAAAGAAGCACTGTATAGTTCAGACAGTATGGAAATAAATTGGCATATTTCCCTAGCTCCACAAATATGCTCCATTTCATCAGAAATTAGAAAGAAAGAAACCAATTTAATAATTTTAATTTATGTAGTTCAGAAAGATTTAGCAAATTGAATGAAGAAAGAAAGTAAAAAATGCTGCTGATGATGCTGGACTACAGAGAAGGTTCAGAAGGTGCCATCCTGGTGCTAACGCAGCACTGTGCACTCACGGGA
Organism: Philypnodon macrostomus; assembly: GCA_036025475.1. Classification (NCBI taxonomy): domain Eukaryota; kingdom Metazoa; phylum Chordata; class Actinopteri; order Gobiiformes; family Eleotridae; genus Philypnodon; species Philypnodon macrostomus. The sequence continues at coordinate 19,619 of JAVQKC010173870.1, forward strand.
CGAGCCGTCAGAGCCAGAGGGGGCTACAGGGCCTGGCTGTGTTTCTGGATGGGACGGGGGCACCGGGTCCACAACAATGTCTAAATCAGACACCTTCCAAGGACCAGGAGGCTTTCGCACACCATCTGCCCGAAGCATTGCCCCACCCACCCAAGCAAACAGAGACATTACAAAGACAGGACAGCAGTGACATGTGAGAGAAGGGAGGGAACAACAGTATACATGACACACACAAATGAGAGAAGCAGGGTTAGAGGAAAAGACAAGAACTACTGCTGTGCAGGTGGAAATAGACAAGGCAGGAAGGAACAGTGGACCATGCAAATTTGTACGTATGTGGAAGCTGTAATAGTCTTTTTATAGTCATACATTTAACCACATTTAGATAAAATATCATGTTTATATCTTAGTCTTAAAAAAATATATATCAACAGCAGAAATACCATACTTAAGGCACTGACCTGACTTGCGGTTGGTTTGGTTATTGACTCCTAGTGTTTGAGGCTTGAGTGGTTCAGGTGGTAATGTGTATCCTCCTTCCTGACGACCAGGTGAAGGGACCTGTATGTACGGCCCAACAGCCGCCACTCTGCCCAGTGTCCCGGGGGCTGGCTGAGGAGAAGGTGGTCCATTGGCTCTGTTGAGCTATAAGATAAAAATTATTTTAATGCCAACTTCTGTAAATCCATATAATGAAGCCAATCAGTCCTATTGATTATATTGTCTTCACTGTGAATGTGTCATGCACTTCTAGTCTTACAGGGAGGTTCTCTTTTTGACGTGCCTCAGCTTTTTTCTTGTAGAGGCGCTCTCGTAGTTCACTGATGCGCTTGTCCATTAGCGTCACCTCCATGTTGCGTTTGTTCAGGAGCTCTTTCTGCTGCTGGAGCTTACTGTTTTGTTCTTGGTTTAATTTGTTCCGAATCTAAACATAAACAGCAAACACGTGATGTTAGAGGTGTTTGCAAACACAGTCTAAAGTCATGTATATCTTGTTTTTCTCCATCACCTGAAGCTCCTGGTAGAGCTTCTTCAGCTCTAAGGCTGCAGTGCCAGTCATTTGACCACCCAAAGTGTTCTGGACTCCATTGAGCTTCCCTCGCCTCAGGTCCTCCAGCTGCAGGCTCAGCTGCTCCACTCTCAACACAGCTGACTGTAACTCTGTCTGCTTCTCCTGAAACAGGCTGGTCACCTGCTCAATCTCTGCGGCTAGAAAAAAATAAATTTATCACCTTCAACATGTTTTAACAATGGGGAAATTCATACAAACAATAAACAAAATACATGTCATATGCATGTGTTACAAAGCTGCTAGAGAATCAGGATATCTTCAGGAAGCTGTTTCACTTCAAAGTGCTTGCATCATACATACACAGATTTCCATTGATGACCTTGCTGTAGTCCACCTGTCCTCTCATGGCTCTGATCTTCTTTAACTTGGACTCCTGACTCTCCACTCTCTCCTTCAGCCTCTGCAGCTTCTCGCTCTCTGAAACCGTCTGCTGCTGCCGTCGCTCCTGCTGCTTTAAGTAACGCAAACGCTGCTCCTTTAGATACAAAAAGATGCAACTTTAAATGTAGAAAAAAAAATGTCCAGAATACACCAGTGATCTTTATACCAACTATACTATTAGGCTGTGTCAAGACTGTCTGAGGATTGACTTTCTATCCAACAGAGAACTGTTCCAGTTTGCCTGAAAATAGGAAATGACAGTAGTCGGCCTCCAAATGACTTCAGGGCTTTGACTAGGCCTACTTTCTGCTCTGCTTCGGCAAAGGCTGTGTAACTGTGTTTTGGTTGGCAGCTACAAATGATTAGTCCATACCATCACTACTGACAGATTATGTTAGCAAAGAGAAAGTGAAAGGTAGCATTAATGTTGGATCAACAACTGATCAACATGGATGTACTCAGCTTGTAGGGAGTAGATGACGATACATATTTATGTTCATTTCATTTAATTAAAACTGGAAAACAGTTGTTTACCTTTGCAACAAGCATCTGCTGCTGAGCCTCGATCTGCTGCTGCTGCCGAGTGGCCATCTCCTGCAGCTCTGACAGTGTGAGCTCCACACGCTGGTTCCCCACCTACACAAACACAATCACATATGAGAACTACACCCACACAATCACATATGAGAGCTACACACAATCACATGAGACCTACACACACACACAATCACATATGAGAACTACACACAATCACATGAGACCTAAACACACACAATCACATATGAGAACTACAAACAATCACATGAGACCTACACACACACACAATCACAAATGAGAACTACACACAATCACATGAGACCTAAACACACACAATCACATATGAGAACTACACACAATCACATGAGACCTACACACACACAATCACATATGAGAACTACACACAATCACATATGAGAACTACACAAAAACTAAAGAACTACAAAACACACACTGACTGAATAAATTATAGCTAAACACATCTCCTGCATGTTTAAGGTGCGATTCGCATTTAGCAATTTAAGGCAATGATATGGTGTCTCAGAAAATAAAAGTGTGAAGGAAGCCACTGGCCACAGAACCACACTCAACAATTCACCCTCAGAACATGACAAAGTAAACCCTTCTCATTATGTAATCACTACGTCAGCATATTCCTGCACGAGCATGAATGGCTAAAATATTTTACCTTGCCATACCCATGTAATCTGTAAAGCCTATCAAAATCAAGTTTGAAATAAAATTGAGTTTTGTGGTTCTTGATGTTCCCCTGGGGCACCTCTGCTCTTTAAGACTGGCTGGGCTCTCGAGAGGTCGATCAGCTCTGCTTGGTGGACACAAAGCCCCTGGGGTTTGGGCAGTGGCCCGTGGAAAAGCAAACACATTCATCCTCTTAGGGCCTGTTATATCATCTGACTGGACAATTGTTTAAAGCCTCCAAATCAGATTTTAACAAGAAGCTTCAAGACAAATGGCACTTTATGGTTAAGAAAAGACAGGCTATTAATTGCTGCACTAAGAATTTAAAGTGTATCTATTCATTAATCGCCATAGCCAATGTGCTGATCAATACTGCTTCATACAACTATGCATTCAGAAAAGTTCAGAGAATTGCCTCCAGATGCTGTTGTGATAAAGTGTACCAACAAAAAGGCAATAACAGTCTTTTTAGAGTCTCAAATCCTTTAAGGTTGAATTAGTGGTCCCTTGACCGTAACAGCTGCCTATTGTAAAATCTGGGACGGAAAAATGCCAGGAGAAAACACCGGGCCAGAGGCTGCTCTTAGAAAAGATATCTCTCTCTCTTAAGTCTGCACAAGCTCAATAACGGTTCCTTAGAAAGGAAAGCTACAATGGCTGATCTTGAACCTACCGCTTCCAGTGATTACAATTTTATACTTTAATCTACACCACTTTTTTAATTAAGTCTTACCCCATTCTCATTGTGCTTCTCGCCAGTGTTTCCACTCCTGCGCGTTGTTAGCTCCTGAGACTGCTGACTCCCTGTAAAAAAAAAAAAGTCACAATTATAAAAGTCATTTTCAGGAATATAATTTCCATAACATGATTGCAGTTGACAGAAGGATGTAAAACAATGCAACAGCAAAGTCAATGTTGGCTGGATTTAAAGACTCTGGTTGAGTAAGCTAGTGTTATGTTTTGCCTGTACCAGTCTTTTAAATGTATTTCTGCCCATGAAAACATTTTGCAATAAACCTGTTCAATGCATAACATATTATAAGTATCCATGTCAGTACCTTGATCGCTGCTTTCTGTCGGTGAGTCTTCATGACGGAGGAAAAACTTGACTTCTTGTTTCCGAGGCCCCCATTTCTGTAGATGCTCATACATCATGTGCTCAAATGGGATGGCTCGTTCTGCACATACAAACATAGTATTGTAAGTAAATCTAACATGTATAAACAAAGTTGCTAGTTTGACACTTCCTTTGGCCAATGACAAACAAAGAGAGAAACATAGAATAGTGCTTGGTGCGTTTTTAAAGCTCAGACGGCTGTACTATGAGGCACCAGCCAAAAACTATTACATAATGGTTAATAGAGCTTCCAGCTAGGATTTGTTTTGAGCAGTGGGGTGTGGCCCCTCAATGAAAAACACTGAGAACATGGGTGGGCCGCTTGAATACAAAGATGAAAATGAGTGTGTTGACTGAGAGAAATCTGTCATGACAGAGCTGTGAACTGTACCAGCACAAATCTAGTCTAGGAAAGCTGTGTTCCCTTTATGAAAACAGATATGTTGTATGCAGTATTTAGGGCTTAACAATTTTGGAATTTTAATCCAATATTGTGAGTGCAATTAGTTATGCAATATTTCCCTCTGCATTATTCCAAACACAATACAAAGCTCAGTTAGTCACTTTAATTGTATTTATTTAGTGTTTTATTTAGTTTGTTTACAAAAAAGTATAATAAACATAAAGTACAATTACAAATATTATTTTAACAATGGGTCCAGTGCAGTTTTGTCATATCTTACCATTGCCCCTCCAGACTTCAGCCAGGTGACACCCACTTTCTCCAGGCTCTTTACAAAACTCCACCACATCGCGGCATGAAGTTTCCGGGGTGATTGGCACCTCCGTCACAGCCTGTTCCCCATCGCTGAGGTAAACCGTCAAAATCATCTGAAAAAGTAATCAGAAGCGTTAATGAAATGTCATTATGGCCAGAAAAATATGATTTATATAAGAAATAAACAAGAAAGGGCTGTCAAACACGTGTATTGTGCAAATACTTCACAATACATGTAACTGTCTGGTGGTTTAGCAACAAGCTTAACCCACTCCGCTGTGGGACTAAGGCATTGTGCTGACACCACATTTCAGAGTTCACTGGCCACCGCTGTTCATCTAAGCCACCAGTGAACTCATGCCCCTGCCTGCCACACGACTGTTGACTGTGATTAAAGCCTCCTATAACAGGCCAGGCTAGACTCAAGGGACCGCATAGCATCACAAGCCCTTACATGTTTCTCTATGTACATGTTACCCACATCCACAATCCACTTTTACACTGATCCTATGTCTGATAAAACTGTAAATCTAATCTCGAACATTATTCTCACAAAATAAAGCTCCTACCTTCAGTGAAGACAGGATAAGCATTTCTATTTGGTACATTTGGAAGGCTTTAAATGCTCCACTGCACCTCAATGACAACACTAAAGATTCAAACACTGTCAGACTGTTAAGCCTGCTTTGAAGGTGACAGAGCAGCAATGTGACCCTAGCTCAAACTATGTGAAATTGGCTGCAGAACTTTCTACAGTAAAATACCATGATCAAATCAAAGAGCAAATATACAAATATGTGTCATTATATGTTGTTATGATATGATATGATGTCTGCCAAGGGAATGCAGTCTTGAAAAGTCACAGTTGGAACAGAAATGCAAGATCAAGCAAAAATACCAAATTAAAAAATAGTGTTGATGAATGATTACAAAGTTTGTAAGCTTGAATAATCTATGTTGCAGGCACAATGATATTTCTGTGCTGTATTAAAAGTGCCAGTGGTTTGCTTTTGAGCCAGGACAAAATGATTCTTTTTTAATGATGACAGTCTTTCATGAACATTTACATCAGTTACTCCACTGAGCACAACTGTTTAAATTACAGCCAAATTGGAAATTATCCGCAGCTAGGGGCTGCAGAAGGTCTCATTCCTGTACTGTTTGCCCAATATTTCTTCAGCTGTAAGCCTGAACATCCATAATGAGAAATTTTAACAGCAGATCGCTGGAGCCTTAGTGAAAGATATATATAAAATGAAACAGGGTTTGCTTGAGTGGAGTCCACATTTTACCAATAATTACTTTGCAAATACTCAAAGACATAGGACTGCTTTCAGCTACAGTCGACCATTGTATAAAGAAAAGCAAGTGAATGAATACAAGAAATACCAGTACTGACATTTATTATGTCTGGTATTTATCAATAAAGATGTACAGCCAACAAAGGAAGGATAAAGCAGTTATGTCTGATGTGGTTTTTATGGTTCAGCTTCAACCAACAACTAAACAATCAACCATATACTACTGTACTGTACCACTATAGTGCACATACAGATAATGACAAAGTAAAAACTATGACCTGGCTGAAAGACCACAGCAGGATAATACAGACCGCTCTGACTAAGTTGTGTCGGCCCATGCTATTGGCTCTTTTGGCTGCCCTCCGTTTCCTCCGGATCTCCTTCGGTGCCCGCTGATGTTCCTTCGCCCAAATGCGATTCTCCTTGGAGAGGCTAACGAGGCCACGTAACACTATAGTCACAAACTTCTTCATCATCGCAGCTCTGATTTAGCACGAGCCACATTAAGACTTCATTGTTATACCATCCTGAGCATATCCCGATATACACAGCGCTGCATGCATTTGGAAACTGCTGCAGAGGAGGCTTGGGAAGAAAAACACTTTGCTCTATGATGTGTAATTCGGACAGGGAGGGGGGGAGAGAGATAAACAGCCCGAGAGGACAGAGAGAGTGACTGGTGAGTTGGAGGAGGCCAAGTTGGCCAGTCTTCAAGTGTCCCAACGATGCGATATCAATGACACTGTGTGGACTTACCAATCACTGGAAGATTTTAGCACATTTGATTAAAATTCTAATTAAAAGAGAGCTATAGAAACATAGAATGCATTTTTAGCCTGAGGTTTTTTGCTACAGTGAATCTGCCAATGTATTATTTAACTAACAGCAGTACCTCAATGGTTGGGTCTCAGCAATGCAGTCTGTTAGTTACTGCAGACTTAAATGGGAACCTTATCCGCCCAATAAACAGGTAAATGTTCCAAATGTCAGAAAACTCAAGTTATGTTATATATTAGTCCTGCTTAAAATGGGCTGTAGGTTTATGCAGGAAACTAAGAAAAGATTCTTCATCACAAGGTCAGTCAAAATGGCCTTGGCCTGATTTAATTGTGTCTTGATGTATGACAAATTAAGCAGCTGAAAATATCACCTAAAATATGCTAAACCCATCTTGGTGTGTGAAGCAGCACTGAACCAAATATGGAAGAAATATTGCCTACTATGCATACAACTGAAAGCAATAGATTCAGGGGTCCTGGAGGCCAAACAGGTGGAAAAAATAAACAAAATATTAAAGGAAATAATTGGGGTGATTTTCTTCCCAACAAACCACTACAGTCTAGAAACGCAACAAATAGATTGTGTGTTTACTTTCACTGCGCGTCTTTTCCTGGCCCGGCTCCACTGTGGCCTGAGATTAATGCCATTTGACAATCCACTCAGCTCAAAAGTTCCCCTTAACAACAGAGCATTAGTCGACGTAGCCACACAGACCCAGATCTGCCAGAGCCTTATTGGCTGCCACAGTCACGCGAGATGTAAGAGTAGGACTGCTCTCTGCTCCACTGGCTTTTTGACTCTGATGGCCACAGCCTATTGGGGCCACAATTGTACACTAGACTACTACTATAGCAGTTTTTTTATATGCAGATATTAAATGTCCCACCACTCTTGATACCTTAAACCAGGTCAAACTCACGGGCCTAAGATGTTTGAAAATGTGTATCACAGTTAGGATGCCCCACCCCTGTTGCTCTTTCAGGTACATAGTGAAGTTTTGTATAATGCATTTGACTAAAATAGATGACATCTCAGAAGAACAGAATATTAAAGAGATTACATAATAACAACTTCATTCCTTTCAGATCTTTATTTTGTGGTTGCCTGTTCATCTGATCCTTGAGTACTTTATGTCTGCAACCCTCTCCATTTATCCAGGGTTCAAACGATTTTATCTGACATTCAAAGTTACCAAAAGACTATTTGATATTATGATACGCATGGTCACATTTTTGCTTTATAATAATAATAATCCATCCGTTTTACAATTACATTATTCAGTCACTCCTCAGTCACACCTGGTGGTGGTAAGCTACGTGTGTAACCACAGCTGCCCTGGGGCACACTGACAGAGGCACGGTTGCCAATCACACAAAAACATTCATTCATTGGCAATGTAGGTTAATGTCTTGATTATATATAGATTATATAGGATATTGTATTTTGATTCATCGATAATAATCTAATACAGTAATATATCTGTGTAATTTAAAGTCAATGCAAAAATGTATTATATCATTGTATTTAAGTTTAAAATGACAATAGCACCTACTACAATGAAAAGAACACCTCCCAGTCTATTATATAGAATAGACCTATTTTTTAGTGTAAAACTATCCAGCAGTCAAGTTCATGTTCCCCTCCCTGAAGGCCAAAAAGGCTGAAATCTGTTTTTCCCACAATCCATCACTGCATTCTCAGCACTAATTACAACAAAAGAGATCGCAACAAAGCACTATTACCATTCAGGACTTAGTCTGTTCTGTAACACAGACTGCTTTGAAAAACAAAACACAACCTCACCAAAAACACTGTCCCGATCTTAACTGATTATTTAATATTGACTCTTTTCTGCATTACAACTACTTGTGTGAAATTTCATTGGTAAAACTAAACTATTGCAACTAATAGTAAAATTACATGGTAGCATGTGCAGTAATCATGACTAAAACATAAAAGTATATCATATAAATGACACTTGTATGGGGATAAATAGATTTTGGTTTAAAGACTACCTGCACCAAGCGGCAATCACCTTTATTGTATAATATATGCTGATCATATTGAGGAAGCCCAAAGGAAAAAGACATTAACATTATGGAGGGCATTAATTTCTTGCTGTTAATGTTCTCAAATAACACCAATCTTGCACATAAGCTTCCAATGCTGTGTAGCAGTGTAAACTAGACAATGCGTTGAACTAGTGTCTGTTCGGAACACCTTTTGATGAGGTAACAACATAAAAGTACCAAACCACATAACAAAAAATAGATACATACATTTTAAAGGGACACTTACTGGCATCATGTTGGAAGCTGTCAGGTCAAATCTCGGGGTGCATCAGTAAGGTGGATGTAGGCGCACACCCACTCCTCAGTGACACCACCAGACCCTCTTCAAATGGAACTCTAGAATGGGCTGTGGTTACTCCAATTTGACAACCAACAGGGCCTCAGTCCTCTCTGAAATACAGACCGTAAACACATTTTACCCACAGTAGGCCTAATGATAACGTAATTACAGACTTGGAATATAATGCACATTTCTTATTAAATATGAGTCCATTTAAATGCATCTGATCCAGGCGTGGCCCTGCGGTCCTGCTGCTACAGCTAAACTAATGGTGAGCCAGTTCGTGTATTGCACCGCTAAAGCGAGTAATAACGCACACATTCGTTTGTCATTACTAATGGTGAATATGTCACAATACTCACCAATGTCAGGGACGAGCCATTGTCTGTTTCTATATAAGAGCTAGGTTACAGTTGAAGGCACGGAGATGGGCGAGCAGCTGCTAATGCTATCCCTGCTCTTAGCTGTGTTAGCTGGTTTCCCAAGCGGCTAAAGGACGGTATGCAAGGATCACTTCTCTTTCGATGGCCCTTTAACTTGCAGTGGTTGCTCATCGGTCCTATTTCTCGATGGAGTGTTTTCCGAGCAAGCAGAAACGTCCAAGTATTGATCCAAATAAGTCAGTTCTTGTTGTTAATAACGAAATAAACCATCGTTAGCGCTGAGGAGAAGCTAGAAATACAAATAGCTGGATTCCAGTTGTTGACTGTAAAAGGGGCGGGGCTTCACCTCCGTACGTCAACGTAAATGTCAGGAATCAGGCCTCGCAGTAATCCAGGTCAGTCCGCATTAGTGCGTGATAACAGCGCAGAAATAGTCAAATAAATACAGTTTTATGAAATAACTATAACGGCAACCCACACTCACTTAATAATGTTTATTTTACCCAAGACCTAGTTATACAGCTCTTATACTGGCTCTTCATCCTGCATCTTAGTGACATCAAGTGGTTCAAAAAGATCATTGAAAACGTGGATTCCATTGAATGAGCAGTAGATTATTGACATAATGAGAAGAGATGTATTAGATATAAACATGTTTTATTTTACTAGTTATTAGCACCAAATAATTATGATATTATTGAAGTGACCAATACATACACCATTTTCAATATTATTAAAATACCAGATTCATATAATAAAATTCATTATCATCGTCATTATAACTGCCTTAATAATGTCTCTTTATTTGACTTTTCCATGCATCTTTAACTGAGATAGCACTGTGTCTACCTGTAATAAAACACAAGCAGAAATGTAGTTATAGATTGATATTGATCATTGCTCTCAGTGTCTATAACCTACTTACAGTTATGAACCAGTGAGACTGTGGCCCATACCGAAGCATGGACCTGTTACTCATCTGACTGGCTGGAGCCAAAGCGTGAAGATGGAGATGAGGAACTGATGAGAATGGAGGTAGATGAAAGCCAATCCTGCAAAGATAAAATACACCTGCTTAATACTTATGTGTATAAACAAGAATAATGTGCACAATGTGAAAAATGTGCACAGGATTTACCTGATATCATCTAGATCTGAGACTTTGTTCATCTTGAGGATCTTCATTCCCATATCTCGCATCTGTTCAACTGTTAATAATAAAGTGTGTATGACAATTGTCTTCTAGAGCAGCGGTTCTCAGACACTGGTGAAACTCTTGTGATACTCAGGAGTCCTGCTCAGGTAAGGTTTAGATGTTTGAATCACCTGCTTACTTAAACATGGTTGGTTCAAATGTAGTTCAGATTTTGATTAGTTCTCCTGGTTTTGATCTTACCTCAGACCTATGTCCTTGTTTAGACCTTGTTTAGTTCTGATTTAGTCTGTATATAAAACTGTAAGGGCAGGGCAAAATGTTTTGATATTGTAGGCTACCTGGTATAAAAAGTTTCAGAGCAGCATGTAAACTAAACACACAAATAATAAATCAAAACCTCACCAAGTTGTATGTTGTCAGCTTGGAGTGCTTTACAATTGACTATGTGTGTCCTTGTAATAACCAGGTAGTGATGAGTGGCACCGGGCTTTTGGTCACATAAACACACCAGCTCTTCGTCCTGTAGCAGATCATCGAGGATTATAGACGGTCACAACTTTGCTGAATGGAAGTGAGCAGCTTGTAGCTTCTTACGCTGAGTAGGATCGCTCTGTCACTCTGATCGGCTGCTATTTGACAGAAACGGCAGTCCTCCTCCGCTGTGGTGTCTTGATGGTCCATTTTTGTATCACTATAGGTGTGCAGTGTATATTTTGATCATTGTCAAGAACCGAGACTAAAGTTGGGCGTGTCTGAAAGCTATCACACTGACGCAAGGCTTCCCGTCTCCTGCTGCGTTCAGGAAAATGTAGAACTTATGGCATTGCCTGGTGTCATTTTAACCAACTTTAGTTACATTTTGTCCATTGGTAAAATACAGAATTAAGATACAGCTATATTGCATATATTACATTTTATTTTTACTAATAGAAATTCCCTTCCATTACCATCTATTGCCCTCTGCAACATTCTGGAGGTATATACATTTGTGATCATTGTCATTGACACAATCAAGAGTAGTGTTTGTGTCAGTTCCAAGCCCAATAACATAGAAAGGTTTCTCTTGTGTTTTTTAATTTGTTTTTATTAAAAGTAATTAATCTTGCTAGTTCAGTAGACATATTTAAAATGACAAAACATATATTTGATGGAAATATTACATTACCTAAATGTCCCAACTTTATAAACACAACCTTTACACAGATGTCAGCATTTATGGAGCTCTTCAGCCAATACATCAATTCATCTGTGTAGTTCATTTAAAAACTCACATAGAGATACACTTCTGTAGTTCAGAACCGAAAGGATGAGATTTGTAGAGGATTCTTCTATATTCATCCTCCTACAGAGAAAGGAATCACAGATTGTTGTTATTATTAGGTTATAATGTGAAACAAAGCTGACAATGTTTAACTTAAGTGTATAGTAGCCATATGATCGCTATTGTGTCCATACCTCCACGTATCGTTCCCCTGGGTTGAATTTGTATCTCATGTACTTCGAGATTTGGGTTGAAGGGGCAAGTACGTGAAGATGGAGGTGGTCTACAGAGTTGTATGGAGGAATGTGAAACCCCAACCTACAGAGGAACATGACACTTTCAGCATTTGTTTTTATTTATTACTTTAATCCAAGCTTTTACTTACGTAATGTCTGCCATATCAGTAACACCTTGTTCTTTGAGGACAGCTCTGCCCATTTCAGCCATTCTTTCAACTGTTAGAATGTGAGAAAATATAGATTTGACCAAAGCTCATGGAAAATACAATTTAGTGCCAATAGTACCCTATATTAAACATAAAACATATACCGAGACTGTGCTGTTGCCAATTTAACGAAAGGCAGTTTTTTATGTGTTCTTTGGTTATAACAAGGTAGTGGTGAGGAGCAGCTGGGAAAATGTCTGGGAAACATACCAGCTCCTCGTTCTGCAACAAGAGATAAAACACAAATGTAATGTGATACAGAGAAGAACAAGGTGCATTGAACGCACCATTGTACAAACGACTAATGGACTACATTATCGAGATCACTTTAATGGCCAATATATCTCAATGGACTACATCAGCAAATGGCGAACATGTAGCTAACTACAACCCAAGAGATTAACTTCTACTAATCCATATTTATAATATAAGTAAAGTATAAGTAAGCAATAAACACTGAGACAAATATGTGAACGCTTATATCTGGAGAATTACCTCTTTAAGGATCATGGTTTCTTTGTCTTGACCATTTGCTATTATGCAGAAAATACAGTCATCGCCCATTTAATCTCCCGCTGTTGGCGATATCTTTTTGGTTTTAAAATAAACGCAACAGCAAAGTCACGTGACTCCACCGGTGTTCCGTGTTTTCTCACTTCCTAGACCTAGATCGTGTATTGTACAAATGAACCATCACTCCGCTCCTGTTTCAGTTTTTGAACGGAGGCATGGAATAAAACCCACAATTCACACACAGAGCCCGCTACATTTTGAACAGTTACGATTTATTTAGGCTTAAATGTGGTTGCAAGAACACAATAAATAGATTAGTGGTAAATCACATCCGTTATGGGCTTAAAGGTAATACTTGAAGAGCATTCACAGTTACAACATTGAAAAGCCACAAGAACAAAGTTCATCTCAACATGAAGCGAAAACTGGGTAAATAGTATGACATGTAAGTACGATAACAATGGTGAAAAACATTTGCAGTATTATATATCCATGCACCACACGCCTGTGTAACTATCCCTTTGAAATTATCTTAGTTTAGTGGCATCATGACAGAACAATAACATCCCTTCACCCATCTGAAGTAATCTGGACACCAAAGTGTGGTTGTGTGGGTTCCCTCCGTGTGTTAACATTCAGTGACAATGCTTAGTAACTCAGGGCCTCAATAAAGAATACTTCAATAAACCATTATAGTGCAAAGTGACTTGTTAAATCTACAACTGGCTGCAGCGTTCTGAACAACAATGCCTACAATGTAAGTTAGGACTTTATACTACTTATATTACTTGCAGATTTGTTTTCACATTTACTATACAAGTACAACCATAAAACAAAAATCAGAATGTAAAAATAAAATACAAATGCAAAGTATATATAAAATATGATAAGGTCAGAGCAAATCAATGAAGTCACTGAAGAGCTGCTTGGACACTCCACACTTTTTGAGGGGGTGGTGGTATTTAAGTGTTTGTTTACAGAACATTGAATTGACAATTTCAGGATGTGAATGCTTTAGTGAAAGGATCTAAAGTCCTCACTGGCAATGGACACTTTCAAGTTTTAGGTTCTTTTCATAGTAAATAAAAAACACTGCACCGTTCCAACTTCTTGAGTATGGAAGTCAGTACATAATTCTGTACAATCTTTAACATTTACAAATTATATAAACCATAATGTATGTATAAATTAACTATTTTAGATACCCTCATCAGTAACAGGAACAGAATGTATCCCTTTTTAATAGTAATAAGGCAGTCTGCATGCTGGGACAGCTAGAGGTGAACATTAAGGCAGCCATCTTTGAAGTAAACTGGCGAACTCACCTAAAAGTTAACCCAGTGTCAGCATCCTTTCCAACATCAAAACATCTTAAAAGATGTAACTTATGCCCGCATTTACCCTCACTATTCAGAAATCAGTTTTTCCTCTTGCCAATCTCACAGAAAATGTATTGTTTGGGGTAATGCGGTTTGGTTCCATGCGGCATAGTATTATAGATTCAGGGATGTTTAGCTTTATGGAGAAAGTGGTTTACTCAAAAGTCCAGACCTCCAGGCTGTGGATGTTGAAGTCTTGCTGGGCTGACAGTGGCAGGTTGTTAAAGGTTGCACATTTAGTGGTAGTGCCCCGGTACAGTTCAGCATCCAGCCACAGACCAAGCTGCCCACTAGAATGACGAGAGTAACCAGTTAGTAAGGATGCTATAAAAGTTGAAGACATTATTTCTAGTGCATTTGTTGGACACACACACCTTCCTCCTCCCATCTGCAGAGAATCAATATTCCCTTTGACAAAGTATGAATTCTCTCCGGTCCAGCGGTATACCTGCAATAAATACGGTAGGCTGTTAAAAATCTTTCTATAGTAGAGTATATGATCTCAAGCATTAGTGTTTATTGACAATCGTGGTGTCGATGTAAAAATAGAAACCTTGTAGACAATACAAACCTTGATTTCAGGACAGAAGCTGTAGAGGAAAGTCTCTCCTGTGCCGTAGAAGTGCTCAGTTACTCTAAATGAATGTGTGGAGAAAGCTCCAAATATCTAAAACAAACAAACAGTTTAATTTACTACACTAACGCAACATCTGTTTTTCCTTCACCACATTAATGCATACCTGGTGATCCATGTCTTTGATGACCAGCAGCACAGGACTGTCCACATCCACCAGGCTCCTGTACAGAGTTTTAAGGCTTGTCCCATGTTTCACAGTGCTGTAGGCCAGTCTCCAGGGGTAACCCTGCACACGGGCCGGTAAACGACAGGCGAGCTGGGGAACAGGATTATCAGATTAGGTCATGCTCTGACCTGGATATCTCTGCACAATGTCAATATTGTCCAGTCAATGAACATCACATCTCTTTTAGCAGTCATACAAGTACCTACCTTCTCAATGTGAGTGTCCTCCAAAAGGTCACTAGTGTCTGTGAGTAAGGGCAGCACTTCAACAGATAAGTCTGTATCACAGCTCCCAAAGCTCTGCCGACGTTTGGCCTCATTAATGGTTATAATCTATGATAGCCAATGTGGAAGAAAGTCAGTACAGCATGTACTTTAATGGTATGTTATAATACAAAAACACAAACCCACCTCCCAGCTACAAGACGCAGGATCACCAAAGAAGTTGTCGATCATGTCCAGCTCATCTTTCTCCACCACAACAAAGCCCTGCTCACGCGCCTCCTTCCCATAGACATCAGACCACTGCACAAAGAAGGAGTACAAATGGTCCACCCTGTGAAGCAAATATATAGGGATTAAATCCTCAGTATCAAAGATATGTACAAATACTCTATAAATTAACCTCTTGACCTCATTTGTAGCTCAATATATTATGTATAATACAGGCACACTATATAGATACAGTACATAATCTCTTACCTTTCTTGTGGCACAGCAAACCAGTACTCAGGTTGTCTTCCCCAGCCACCTAATGTGTGAGAAGGACTTGAGGTCATCCCACTGGCAAAAGACTTCCTCATTGGTTTTCCCACTTTAAAGCACAGGAACATCGGTGGGGTCTTACTCTTCTCCTCTGACGACAGAAGCATGCCTTGAAAAACACAAAGGAACAAATTAGTCACTTACTGGTTAGTTAAAAAAGTAAAAACTAATATAAAAGTTAGTTACGTAGCCTGTACCTTCAATAGGAGCCTGCATCCTCTGGTGGAGCCACGATTTCACCTCGGCCTTGTAGATTTTCTTCCGTTTTTCCTCCTCACTCAGTTCATTTCCTTCTGCTGGCCTGTCTGGTGCTTCCTCTGTTTCTACTGTTTTAGAACTACAGTCTGCTTGAACAGCTGAAGCTTCCTCTAGAAGTGTGATAAGTGATTTTTGGTCTTTCATAACAACTAGCTTTTCTTGTTTTAGAGATTTGCTTTGGTCTTGGGCTTCTTTTACCTGTTGAATATCAGGTTTCTCACCCTGTTTCACAGTCTCTAATAAAGATTGTATTGACTCTCTATCATCAACGGAACTATTTTGGGCAACCCCTTCATCTTCTTCATCATCCACCTTCCCTTTAGTTTGACAATGCACTGGCTTGTCTGGGGTGTCTTCTTGGACTATGAAGGTCTGTCCTAGTGGCTCTTTTTGGTCACTGCTCCCAGAGGTAAGTGTACTATTTCCATTCACAGTGGGCTCCAGTTCAGTGAATCCTTCGTCTGATGGGGACTTCTCGGTCAGGTCCCCATCTGTACTTACTAGTGCAAAGAAAAACATTCTTCAGTTAAAAAAATTTAAATAAAAAAAAAACTGAATTCAATGACCTCCATATATCACACCTGTTATTCACATTAGAACACATATTAGAGTTCATGTAAATTTGCCATTGTCTTTGAACACAAATTAAAACTGTATAATTTTCAGGCTTTTGTTGCCTCTCTCCTAAATCCACAATGAGCTAATGTCTATGTTCTGTTGTGAATTTTTGTATCAGTTAAAGAGATTGTTTTTAGGTTAATTACACACCAGTTTCAGACAGCGTTGACTCAATCTCATCCAAAACAATTGGTCTCTTTGGATTAAGGGCTTCATATCGACTAAATGGGTTGAGGTCTCGTTCAGAAGGAAGCTGCTCCCATTCACCGGGCCTGTATACAGGACAAAGATCCTGTGGTCGGTCTCTGCCACGTGCACCACACACCACACCGCACAAGACGATGGCCAACAAATGAGGAACAGAAACAAAAGACAAAAAAAAAACACAAATCCAACGGAAGTTTTAAAAATGACTCAACTTAAAAAGGCAAAGCAAAAAGATGGCACACAACAGAAAGAAATCTACAACACAAGATTTAAATTCACAATATGCTTCAACGAGGGAAAACTATGGCAACAATATATATCACACTTTTGAAATACATGTGTTTTTTTTCCAACAGCGTTCAGTGGTAACACATTTATTTCATTGGATGCGTATAGGTTTATGTTATATTGTAGTGATTAACTGTTGCTGTCTTAGCAAACAAACGATCCAAATAAAAAAAATGTAAATCAAATAGGTAACTTACACAGTCAAATATTCAAGAGTAGTTGTACTGGGGCAAAACAACAACGAAATAGCACATAAAGTGGAAGATGTATTTAAAAAAATAAATAAAGATAAAAACAAGTCGTCATCCAGGCCTAGTGGAATCCTAGGCACTCTTCAAAAAACGGTTTAGCAACATGTAAAGTACAACATGTAAAGTACAACATGTAAAAGGGACCATGAAACAGTTGCACAATCACATAAAGAAAGTTTTTCTTACGATGGCAGGACATCCTTAAGCTTCATTCGGGACACGTCATCGTACAGGGCCACAGACACCACCTCCTCCATGGGACATATGAGGCCGTACTCCTCACAGCCATGTTCAATCACCAAAGGGTCCGATTTGTGAGGGTCAAACATGATGTTGTTGGGGGTCACTATCAGCACACCTCCCACCACGCCCTACCAAATTAAAAGTCCCATTGTTATTTCTTATAAACAACTAGACATGTAAGGCAGGTAAAGGGCAAAGCGCACCATGCCATCTGTGAAGTACTTGCAGCTCATTTTGATGAATTTAACCGTCGCTGGGCTCTCGTCTTCAGAATTGGGAGAGAGTTCACGCCGTATGGACTTGACTGACCTGCAGTCTGAAATACCATCCTAAAAGACAACATTTGGTGAACTGGATTAATTAATACGACGGTGAAGGTTGTCATTCATCCAGGTAGGTGTCATTCTGAAAGTTGAAAAAGGGCATCTGGACAAGGTTTTGATTGTTGAAAAGCTTTCATCTGCCAATCCAGCAGACTTCTTCAGTTCTGGTTAGAAAGGTTTGTGAGCTGAGATTTATTGGCTGATACTTGGGGGAGTGGTATAAACCTGTTGGATGGGCTTGTGCCCTACCATTAATATGCTAATGGGCATCCCTATCAATTGCTAATGGTGCTCCCTCTCTCTATTGTTCCCTAGTTTCA